>JAKUCV010007142.1:0-74452 GCA_028386065.3 Turnera subulata
TCTGTTTTGGGAAAGGCTCCACAGGACAATCGTCGTTGAGGTGACTTTATATGTCTTTTTATGTTTGTATGCATGAGCTCGTTGGAATGGTTTGTTTGAGTTGCATGCTTGTTTGCTAACATGCTGTAATCTGTATTGTGTGCCTAAGTGTATTATTTGCTTATGGGCAGGATGTTGGATTTGTTATGGATTGTAACATGTGATGTGATTTTGGGTGCTTTGTGTGATGTGTTGTGGGTCGGAGACCCGGTTATCTGATTAAGATGTCTTTATCACACTACCCTATTAGATCACAGCTAATGGCACATAAACTCATAATCTGTGAATAAAGATAATGTACAGTAGAAGTTAGGCTATTGTGTGCTGATGACCGGTTGTTTCGAGCGGGAAGTGATACCCCTCGGGTTTGCTTGCGGATTAGCAAGTGTTATGCAGATTTGCATGTGGGTCTGTGATGACCGGTTTCTACCTCCCTCCTTCTACCTCCCCCTTTCTACCTCCCTCTTTCTCTCTGTCTCTCTCTCTCTCTCTATGGATTTATTTGGGCTTCGTGCCTGGTTATATTTGGGCGTATGCCTGGTTGTCTCATGAGACGGGACCGAGCTCGACGCACACAGTAGGGGCCCTGAATAATAAATCATAATAAGAAAACTTAACACACAACGGATGGAGAATAATAAACTGTATGCTTGATTGAGTTGGCATGTTAGTACTGATTGTTGTATGTTTGCATGCTAGTCTGTTGCTCTTCTTTCCTTTCGGACTTGATCTGCACACTCTCATAATTAGATACATATTGCTCACTAAGTAGGCGACTCACATAATCGCCAACGTTGTTTTTCAGACCTTAGATAGCGTGCAGTCTCTTTCTTCTTTTCCCGGAGTACGGACGTGGACATCCCAGCAGGTAGCTGTGCTTGTTCTCCCGGATTGGATCCATAGAGTCGGCATGCATGTTGTTTTATTTCTATTATTTTTACTCCGTTTGACTTTTCCGCTGCATTGGATTTATATTGAGATGTCACTTTTGATTTTGGATTATTTTATCGGCGGTTTGCCGGGATTTGGTATTGGTGATGTATCGGCAGGATGCCGGGTTTGATTTGAGACTTGCTAAGCCGGTTTGACTATGTTGTTATGACATCTCTTTTATTTGAGAATCTTGGATGTTTTTGATATTGATTTTCGTGTCCCGGGTTTCAGGGGTATTTTGGTAATTTCCTTTGTTTAAGTATTTTATTATAAAATTGGGACACGGGTGTTTCATCTAAAGAACCTCCCCAGAGCAATGCCTTTGTGGCTGAAGGCAGTAAGAATAATAAACAAAAGAAGGGTCAAAAGAACAAGACAGGTAAGAAGGCAAAGCAGGCTGAAAAGAGACCTTCTTTTGAAGGAAAAGTTCCTCAAAAGAAGAAGAACAAAACAAGAACCAGTTAAGATGTTATACCTGTAGTCAAATGGGGCACTTTGCTGCTAAGTGCACAGAGCCAAAGAAGTTATGTTCCTTTAATAATATTGTTAGTTCTACTTTTGTTTCTAGTTCTTCATTATTAGATGAATCAATTTTCATGTGGATTGTAGATTCGGAGGCCACAGACCACATAAGTAATGATCGAGGATCATTTGTGGACTACCGTCATATTTCGAATGGATCAAAGTGGATTCATGTAGGGAATAACTCCAAGCTGAAAGTTAAAGGTTTGGGCACTTTCCAACTGAGGTTGACTGATGGTTAGATTTTGGACCTACATGATGTACTTTATGTTCCGGAGATGCGGCGGAATCTTGTTTCCGTTTCTGTTTTAGCTAAACAGGGTTTCTTATTTAATTTTCGTAAAGTTGGTTTGGAGTTGTTCTATGAGACTGTACTTTATGGTTTTAGTTTCTGGATGAATGGCGTTATTATTTCGGATGTTGAAAATTTTTCAAATAAATCTAATTTTTTCCTTTTTACATCCTTGAGTAATGTGAAAGATGATGTGAATGTGTGGCATTCAAGACTTGACCATGTAGGCCAGCAAAGAATGAATCGCCTCGCGACAGAGGGCCTTATGGGCTCGATTGACAAGGTAGAACTTCCTATGTGTGAGTTCTGCCTTGTAGGAAAAATGGCAAGAAAACCATTCGGAAAAGCAACGAGAGAGATCAACCGTTGCAATTAATACATTCTGACATCTGTGGCCCAATGAATGTGAGGGCAAGGCATGGTGCCCATTATTTCATCACATTCATCCATGATAGCGCATGGTAAGTTGCCAGTCTCCTTTTGGGGAGATGCACTCTTAACTGCCACTCATGTACTGAACCTGGTGCCCTTAAAATCTGTAGCCACCAGCCTTGGGACTGTGCTGCTTACACCCATAACTCTTCCCACAGACATGGAAAATTGGGACCTAGAGGAAGTAAGACTATTTTCATAAGATATTCTGAAAACTCCAAAGGTTATGTGTCCATTGGTGAACATGAAGGTGTAGGGTACATAGAATTTGAATCACGAGATGTGACATTCTTGGAGAATGAGTTTCCAAGAAGGGGTGATACAGGACCTGATCAATCTCTTTTCGAGATGTGTGAATAGGTAGGGCAAGATGATGTAATCCAATTGAGTATTGGTGAATCTAGTATGCATCGAAATCTTGATCCTAGTGGGAGTAATCTGGACAGTAGTGGAACTGCATCACTACACCCAGAACCTCGAAGAAGTGAACGTGGTAATATTCCATGACGTCACTTTGAGATTGAGGGTGTCGATGATGTGTATTGACAAGCCTTTATTGTAGAACCTCTTGATGAAGAGGAACCCAAAACCTACAATGAGGTTGTCTCCTATATTGCCACGAAAGAATGGATTAAAGCGATGAATGGAGAGCTTAGCTCTATGCATTCTAACCATGTGCCGGAATTGGTAGATTTACCAAAGGGACATAAGGCTATTGGGAACAAGTGGGTTCTTAAGATCAAGCAAAATGCTGACGGGTCAATCGATAGATATAAGGCACGTCTAGTAGCCAAGGGTTATACACAACAGGAAGGGATAGATTATGAGGAAACTTTCTCTCCTATTGTGAGATTTGCATCTATTCGATTGATCTTAGCCATTTTGGCACATCTTGATCTCGAGTTACATTAGATGGATGTAAAAACAGCATTCCTTAATGGGAATCTAGAAGAGGAAATTTACATGCAACAATCTATGAGTTTTGCTGTAAAAGGCCAGGGATACAATGTGTGTCAAATGATGAGATCCATTTATGGACTCAAACAATCTTTTAGACAATGGTACCTAACGTTTCATGAAGTCATCACATCCTTCATATTTGTCATAATAGATGAGGACCATTGTGTGTATGTTAAGAGATCTGGGGATCATTTTGTGATCTTGTCACTTTACGTCGACGACATACTGCTGGCTGGAACTAATAAGGATTTTCTGGTATCTATAAAGGCTTAGTTGTCCTCCGACTTTGAGATAAAGGACATAGGTGAAGCTGCATACATTCTAGGGGTTAAGATCCTTAGAGATCGATCCAAAAGAATATTGTCTCTTTCTCAAGAGCATTATATCGAGAAAATTTTTGAACGATTTTGTATGCAAGATTCAAAGCCTATGAATACATCTATTGTCAAGGGCAATAATCTAACCCAACAAATGTGTCCCCAAACTCGGGAAGAAAAAGAAGATATGGCTAATATGCCATATGCCAGTGCTATCGGGAGTCTTATGTACACTATGTTGTGTAGTGGACCGGATATTTCTTATGCTGTTGGAATGGTAAGTAGATACCAATCCAATCCGGGAGGGAGCACTAAACAGCAATCAAAAGAACACTTTAGTATTTGAAGGGCACAACGGACCACTTTAAGTTCTCAAGGAGATGGGTTCTGCTTGAAAGCTTATACAGATGCCGATTGGGGAGGAGATTTAGACCAGAGAAAGTCTACCTCTGACTATGTATTCTCACTAAGTAATGGTGTTATATCATGGAGTAGTAAGAAACAGTCTTGGATAGCCTTGTCAACGATGGAGGCAGAGTTTGTAGCTTTGTCATCGCCGGTACAAGAGTCTGTGTGGCTGAGATGTTTTCTCAGTCATTTAGGTGTTATGCAAGGGGCTGTGTCTCTATTGACTGTCTACTGTGATAGTTAGGCAGCTATTGCATACACTAAAGACCCTAAGTACCATGGGAAGACAAAACACATTGATATCAGATACGATTATGTCAGGGACATGGTTTCATGTAAGGAAGTGAACATAGAGTACATTCATACTGGTGACATGTTAGCTGATTTATTCACCAAACCTATCTCTACAACTTCTTTTGTTAGGCAAATGGAACTGATAGGTTTACGTAGGATGTGATTGCAACTATTTTTGTTGTATTTTCCTTTGACTTTATGTTCATTATAAAATTCTTATTTTTATTCAAATGCCAATTTTTGTATAATTATTCATGTATACAAGGATGCATGTTTTTGTAACTTACATATGAATATGCTGAGAGCATATGGAGGGATGAAGGACTTGGTGTCTTTCTCATCCAAAAGATATGGCTAACAGACGGGTTAGCTCTCTCACACGAGTAACCGCCTCTATGACTGGGTGTCATAGGGGTAAGACAGTTTTTAGTCAATAATGGGGTGAGTCCCTATTCCGTAAGAGCCTGGCTTAAAACATTTATGTCGCCTTGATATTGTTCAAGATGAGGTCAATCATGTTTGACCGGAGATGAAACAAAGTAATATTTTATCTTATCTGTTCAGAAGCTAAGTAGGGTTCGGTTTGGGATATGGTAGAGTGGTGGACCCAAGTCAAACACTAGGTGTATTTGGACTATTACTTACACAGTATTATTAATGACATATGCTCCAATAAGGGATAGAGAAAACAATACTGTGACACATGAATTCATACCATGTGTGCTGAGTGACCATACAAGGAGTAAGAAAAAAAGAATTCGTTTTTCTACTGTGTGAGCCTTGAGAAATTTTTAATTTCTCACAACTGCCCTTATCGAATTTTTACTATTACTTGAAATCTTAATTTAGTGTTGCTATATTGGTTGTACTCATAATGGTCATGAGTGATACGACCTAACGGGGTATGTCAGAAAAGCAGCTAAGTTAAGATGTAAAGTTCTGAGTAAAAAGCAAGATCATTAAGTATTGTATTTTCCGTGGTATTCGCAATACGGTCGTTTATGTTTTTGTGTAAAACGTAATTGTGATTACGCATAGAGACTGAGGTCTAGGGGTCTCTTTAAATACAATTAAATGATTCTAGGGAACTTATATATCTACTCTACTTGAGCTGTTGTATACTGTTAACAGATGTAAAATGAAGAGCTCTTACTGGTATGTTGGTCACACGACCTATTTGCCTGGTAGGAAAGTTATTTCTTTATTAGCCCAAATAGTTATGTCTATCATGTGTGAGTGGGAGATATTGGATAATGGTGTCCTATTTACACCCATGATGGTGATCTTTTGTGATAAGAGCCCATCTTGATCTGTTAGTTGTAACAGATCATGTAGGGTGGATTTATCTGATTAATTCCAACCTTGATCTGTTATCTGTAACAAATAGGGTGGAGGTTTACAAGGTGTGGAGATAATGTTAGTATTATCTCCACAGTGTTTCAAAAGGACCCAAACTCCAATATAAATATTGGAGCAGTATTCTGGATTTTGGAAATACAAACACTATAGGCATTTAGGTTGTGAACTGAGGGCTTCTTCCTAGTGATTAAACTCTAGACCAACTATTGTGGAACTTGAAGAAGACAAGAATCAATTATCTATAGGCTCCATAAAATTTAGAGGTTGGTATACTAAATTTTATTTAATATTAATTCCATTTTGCTCATATTTATTTGATAAGTATGATCTTAAAATCCAACACCCAACAACTACATCTTGAAGGTGTTTAATAAGCCACCATAACAAGAGAGTGTCTATTGTACTGAATGCATTGAGTGTAGTCTAAATTAAAGAAATTGCAATGGAGATATTAGGACGTGAAGCAAAGTGTCTCTCAATACCTCTTCTAATGAGTTAGCATCAAAAAAAAATCTCTTCTATTGACTTTTTTCTTTTTTCTTTTTTCGCAAACATATGATCTTATAATGACTTTCTACTCTTGAAGATATAGTTCCAAAGCATCTACTCCATCGAAGCTCTATCTGACCTATTGTCTCTTTAGTTGTAAGACAACGGGTCCTTGTTGTCTCATCTGCATAGTGAACCTTTGAATAAATTCTTCGCATCTGGAATGAAGCTCCTCATCAGTCATATTTGCATATTCGTTTGTCTCTTGAGGATTATCATCAATCATGTGTGATATGGTCCCAGGTTTTCCAACTTCGAACCACCTAATGGTATTTCTACTCTCATCAAACACAACCGTCTTCTTGAAGGTCTGAGTAACTTTTTTTGCATCGTCAAGTTGCACCTTCTTCACAGTCCTGTTGTCAAATGCCTCGTCCTCTTCATTTTGATCCAAAGCTTCATTTTCTTCCGTCTCTAAGAGAATGATGGAATGTTTTGATGCATTCTCTGTATGACTATAAGCTTCAGTTTCATCAAGAGAAAAATCTTTTGTTTCTTCATCATCAAGACTTGTTGTTGATGCAACACTAACATCTTCTGTTTCTTTCTCCGGAAAGTTGGTGCAAGTCTGCTTTTCATGATCTACAACTGATGAAGATGCCTTCTCCAAACTCCTTAGCTTGCTTCCTAAAAAAGTTCTTGGTAAATACTCTCCATCATAACTGGCTTCGATTTCGGCAACTGTTTTGGTCATCTCCTTGAGAAGATTGCTATGCTGTTTTTCAAGACCATCTGATACTTTTTTCTGGCTCGTGTGGTTTCTGTTTGGTTCCAATTGGATCCTATTCTCTTTTTGTCGGAAAAATCTTGTACGAACTGATTTAGCACTCCTTTCATGTTGTTTCCTCGTGCTTGCACACAAATCCTGGAGGTATTGTCTGTTTAGAGCATTAGACCTTGCAAGAAATGCCATGGCGATAAACCCACAATAATGAGATTGTTTGAATTGTACCCGCAAATATAGAAGACAGAGATGTTGAGAAAGAAAGATGTGGAATGATTGGGAGAAAGAAGGATGCATTCAGTTGATATCATTGGATTTGAATTCTTCACATATTTAAGGAGAGGCATTGGAGAGGAAGAACAAGAGGCTGGGAGAGATTGTCGGGTGTGGGAGATTCCCCAAAAAAAGAAAATTACCAGATTCCAGTTATGAGTATTTCTGTTCCAACTTTCTGGAGTATATATTTATGTTTGATTGGTTACTTAAGAGCTTTTCTTGGTCGGTCAAAGAGAGCTGTAACATGATCATCATTACAAAAGCCGTGACAAGCTTGTTGGCAAAACTAAATTGAAATCAGTCAGCCAACCCTACTAAAACGAGTCAAAAGGAAATAATGTTTGTCGAGTTGATCGGTAAAGTAGATACTGATTGTGTAATGGTTTTTTGTATAGTGTTCTTTCTTTTTTTATGTGGTAAGTTAAATTAACAATATGTACCCAAAAATAAAACACTGATAACATTAAGTGAGTTAATTGATGAATATATATGTTCCCTCAAAATACTACAAGTATACAGTACACTATAGTACACAAACAACACTCGCCTTAGTAATTGATCGAATAGGCTAGAAATAATAAATAAATAAATAAGAGTTGTGATGGGAGTGATAATATAAACTAAAAATAATAAAATTTTGAAATTAAAATAATGAGCAAATAGTTTTTTATATCCCTCCACTTTATCGATTTCACATTTATTGTCCCTCTTCGTTTTTTTTCACTCATGTCGTCCCTCAACTCTTGATTTACCGGATCAGGTGGTCCTTTTTACCTGCTGCAGCAGGTTAGTAGCTGTGGAGCTGACACGTGGTAGTGGGGCCCATGATTTGCATAATTTTTTATTCTTTTTATCCTTTTTTATATTTTTCCAAAAATTTAAGCCTTAAAAATTTTTATTTAAATTAGATTTTTTTTTAGAAAATAAATATTAATTTCTAAATATGCATTGAGAAAAAAATTAAATATGATCATCATCTCACCTAATCCCTCTATAATATTTCGGTTAACAAAATTGAACAAAATTAACCAAAATTAGAATAAAAAAAACTAAAACAATGAGAGAGGCACATCTAATTCTAACGTATAAATTAAAAAAAAAAAAATAAACAGTGGAGGATGCCAGTATATAATAAGGGAAATTAAGATTTATTTATTTAAAAGGATTTTAAAAATAAAATTTGATTAAAGAAAAAATAATTAAATAAATAAGTTATGTGTGGGCCCCACTGCCACTTGTCAGCTCCATAGCTATCAACCTGCTGCAGCAGATAAAAAGGACCACGTGACCTGGTAAATCAAGAGTTGAGGGACGACATGAGTGAAAAAAAAAACGAAGAGGGACAATAAATGCGAAATCGATAAAGTGGAGGGACATAAAAAAACTATTTACTTTTAAAATAATAGAAATCAGATAGATGGAATCCTTGGTCATCCGGAGTTCACCAGTGTCTAGTAATCTAGCAATTATCTAAATTTGGTTGTCTAATCGTCCTGGTTAAAGGGCTACCTTTAAAATAATTATAACCCGCTCTCGCCAGTATTATAATCCTGCCCTAGTCCCGAATTACCCGCTCTCGCTAGTGTAATATGTCCTAGGGCGCAGTGACACTGTGTTGGGCGCTGTGATCCTCAATTAACCTAAAGATTCCTCTCGGTCAACTAGTAGGGTGAAGGCTTACTGTAGTCGTTTCAGATTCCCTAGTTTCACCTCTCGGTTCTTCACTCGGTCGTCTATGATAGTGATATAGAGTGGCCAATTCAATAACACTGTTAAAGCACACTATAAAGTAAATCAAGCAATAACGAATAAACAAAATCCAAATCTGAATAGTTATCTAGAAAATTCAAGAAGAGTTACATCCCACAGACCTAGGTAAGAATTTAGTTCATAAAACTAGAGAAAAAAATAAAGAAAAAGATAGAAAACATCCTTCCAAACCAAGAAAACAAAGTTGACAAAATCGACTTCTTCAAGACTTGAGCTCCACTTTCTTCTCTGCAAAATCCTGACTTTACTGTTATCAAAAAGTTGTCTTTGGTTGCAGGAGAAAAAATTATTTTATATCTAGGGTTTTCTCCTAAAAGATAGCACTTTATTCGTTTTAGAAAACTCCAGTATTTTAGCTCCAAGAAACCCTTTTTAATTCAACCTCTAGATCTTCTTTCCTTGCTAGAAGTGTCCATGTGCGTTCTTCTCTAAATCTCCTATAAAATAGGTGCAGCTTTTATTATAAATAAAAGCCTAGTCGACAGCATACTGTATGCGATGTTGTATGTCACAGCAGCTTTGTACGGGACACTGTATACTCAAATCGCCCCAAAGACAAGCCTCTTCTCAAGATAATTGGATTTTGAGCCCGAATCCTTTATTTCATCTTTGCGTGAAAATGAATATGGATTAGGCTTACTACAGATATCGTCCAACTGCAAAAAATAAATCACTATTAAAGCAACCATATATTCAATCGAATTTTGCAAATTTAGATATTAAATTGACCCAAATTGAAACTCAATGGGCAAATTGATCCAAATTTACAAACACATGCATTCAATCGATCCAAATTAAAATTCAGGAGGCAAATTGAGCCAAGTTGTATAACACAGTGATGAAATTAGAGTTTGTGCCTATATTTTAATAGGTATATAATAGATTATACATTATAGTTATCCTAGAAAATAGATACGACCTAATTAATAGACCTTATGAAAAAATAGATACGACCTAATTAGTTCCTCCAAGGGTTCATGGGTTTTTAGATTGCAAAATCAAAATCCAAAAGCTAGTTAATTTAAACAAGAAAAGAAACTAGAATCCTTGGGAGGAAATTAAACATAGATTTTTATTTTGAGAACTAAAGAGTAAAAACTAGTTTATTTAACATATAACCTCAACCCAGTGACAAAACTGGGGAAAAAGTCTACAAGATTTACACCCAACATAAAAATTAGCGGAGAACAGAAAACAACAGTGACAAATTTATAAAACAAAAATACTACAGTAGATCTAGAGCCTCTCATGCATGTCTCTCATGTCCTGTTACCCTACCTTTCTAATTTTGGCTGTATAGCGGCTAGACCTTTATTAATATTCTTGACTTCATATGTATTAAAATAAATTATAGCCTTATCGAACTTCAGCGTAAGCCTGTGCTTGTAGCCGAATCTGTGTATTGAACCTCTGAATAAACTCCTCAACTCTTCTATTAAGCTCTTCATTGGACATATTCGCATACTCATCATTTTTCTCTTGATGATAATATTCAACCAACTCATGATCATCATGTGCTGTCTGCTCATCGTTCTCTTCGTCATCAGCTTCTATATTCCTGATAATATTCCTACTCTCATCAAATGTGACCTTCTTGACCGTCCTGGATTTGATAGCCACATTATTTTCTTGATGATCATCATCTGCCTCATTCTTGTGTAGGCCAACAGCTTCTGTACTCTTTGTCTCCACGCGAGGCTGATTTTCGAGACCAGCCGATACTTTTCTTCCAAGGGAAGAAGCTTCTGTTTTCTGTGGTTGGATGATCTCTTTCTTGATTTCTTCTTTAGGAATGCGACCCTCAGGATATATTGTACGAACTGAAACTGCACTACTGTTTTTGACTTGCCTGCTCGTCGTCACATACTCGTCCTGAAGAGTGTGTTGTTTATTATAATATATGGCATTGGAGGATGAAGAGAATAAGCCGTAGTCCATGGCGATGATGATAATAAGAGTGTTGGAAATGAAGAACCAAAATTTGGTGTTGTGGAATAGTTTAGAAGGAGAAAGGTTGAAAATATAGAAGATGGAGATGTAGACAAAGATTGAGAAAAGGAAGGCAAAGAAGGACATCCCCTGGGCTTTCGTTGGGTAGTCTTTGGATTTGAGATAGTGGAAGACTACGTTTGGGGGTGGTGGTTTGTCCATTTCCTGAGGAAGGAAAGAGGCTGAGAGAGATTCTAGCAATTGAGAGTTTTTAGAGATCGTCCAAGGTTAGGATTTTGGACTGATCATGGAAGTGATTTGTTGGGACTTGTGGAGTTCCAAATATCAAGGGCTTTTATAGGGGCTTTAAGCAAAGCAGGAGGGATGTGAAATAATTGACCCGTTGCAATTACAACTAGCTCCTTTTTTTCTTTTTTGAGCAATGGCCACAAATTGGAAAATACATGGTTCTAATTTACGATGAGCTAGTGGTAGATTTAGTTTGACTATTATCACAAACTAGCAAGCAACTAATGATTGCATTGCATAGAAGTTAATTAAGGGTACAACATCAGTCATCAGCTGAGCTGCAACTGTAGATATATGCCAGGTCTTCGAGCAAGTCAGACATCAAGGCCACCTCAACATAAGATGACAGCTAATGGTGGACATATGGCAGCTATTGAATCAACCCACAATGGTTTATTAACTTTGCCTATTCTTCGTTGTAATAATTTCTTAATTTTGGACCATCTACTTGGAAGGATTACCAGTTTTTCTTTGGTTTTGCATTCCTTAAACTTATCCTGTTATGATAATTAATCCTCGGTAATACCTAGCCCATACTCCTTTTAGTCACAAATAAGATTTTTTTAGTATAAAATTAAGTTCTATGATCAAAATAATTGGAGCAGCACATTGTCATTTCTTGGTCAAGATTGTTACATGACACCAATCTGAGTTTTTGTGTGGCCTTGTAGGACGAATGAAATGGACGAAACTAAGATACTATCACACATTCAACAATTTATAAACCGATAAGCATCATATGGTATGAGTTGGAACACAACTTAGAGTTTCTACATATGTCTGATTGATTGGTGCTCAATCAAAGCAGCTATATCTAGGTGCACCTCCATCCTTTTCCAGTTCTACTGTTCATGATAGGCATGGATCAAGAGAGGGAACCCGAAAAAGATAATTAGCTGCTCCATAAATCTGCAAAACGTTTGTTGATATTAAGCTCATAATTGTGGGGGTGGACCCTTTTTCTTGTGCTTCATATTTTTCTAGTATTAGTCATCAATTCATGGTTCTTACACGTACCATGAAATTTTGGGACTAGGGGCCCGCAAAATGTTATAGTCGCCGCCATATGTTGGGTCTTGAATCTTATGGGTATTTGCCACGTATATGGTTAGATCCTCACATTTGTGTCCTCGTTTTCACAATGATTTACAATCATGGGAGTTTCTCGGAATATAAAATAATGAATCATCTCTCCATGATTTGTGAAGTTGCTTACTTGTGCTTGAATTTCACTTCTCTTGCTGATGATCTTCAGGAGAACTTCCGTGACTTCTTACTATAAAATTATTAACCTTAGGGCATAAAATACTTGCTAGCGTGGAATATTGAGGATTATATATGGCATTTTCTAATTGGTTACTCCTCTTATTGTCTTTGCGTGATCGGTCATGAATCTGATTCATTAATTAACCGGTTAATCAGTTATGTGTAATAAAATTCTGTGGTAACCAGAGGAACACTCCAAGGACAGCACGACAAAGAAGTGTTTCGTGTGATTGTCCGATAAGGCAAAAAAATTGTCAATTACAAGTTGCACGGAAGAAACGGCTAGATTTATGGCATAGCTTTCTACTTAAAAGACTTAATAATTAAGTGCACTGATCTTTTACCTCTTATTTGAGAAGTAAAGGCACTCTATAATCTCTGTTGACATATTGATGATCTCATGGTGTTTAGATACAGATGACCGTGATTTAGTATTGTACTTTGATTAGAGAACATTTTCTAATGATTAATCAGTATGTTTGTTTCCATTTTCTAATGATCAGCTTGTGTTTATATGTCCTCACTAGAAACGAAGCCTTAATTTGTCTATTAATGCTCTTCCTTCTGTCGTGTATCGACGGTGACAAAGACTGGCGAGCAAACAGTGTCGCAATTCTCCACATTATTTTTTTTATTTTGATTTGCTTCTCTGCCCTCCATTATTCAGATCCGTTGAATTCTTTATTCAACGTGTTTATTATTCTGTCACAAGACAGTAACCCACATCCTACTCGTTTTTTTTTTTAATCTATCAAAGAATAAGGAGAGTAGAAGTACTTCTCCTGTCCTTAATTAATTAAAACTTGGGGGTGCAAAAAATCCTAAATTGGAACTTTCTAGACCACAAATTGATTAGCATCTAGTATAAAAAAAATGATTTTTATTGTCTACTATCACAAAATTCTGATAGCGATCGAGATTTAATTAATTTGACTAAGCAATCAAAGTTTACAAGCTGAATCAACCCATTGTTGGCCTTTTAATTTCCTTCATTAATAACCGATCAAAAATGGTTGGGATCATCAGCAAATACTAAGCTTTTTAAAAAAAAAAATTGTTTTTTAAGTTTTGCATTATATAGAAAAGTTTGATTTTAGTTGTTTTTTTCCTTTTACATCTTTCCTCGAAGTAAACTGATTTTTTAAGAAAAAAAAATGGAAGAATATGATGCTTGCAATATTTAGTTTAATGAAAAGAAAACCAATTGTGAGCGCTGTTTTTCCTGTTCTTGAAATGTTATGCTTCGAGTAATTGAACGATTAAAATTAGATTCAACAAGCTCACCATGTATTTAATTTTCAGGAGCTAACTCTATTGTTCTATTTTTTGTTTCTTTTGAAAAAAACGGGATCAATGTTATTTCGTTTTGGTACCGTAGTAAAGGGACAAAAACAAACCCTACGCAAATATAACGTATACCAACAAAAAGAATCAGTGACTAAGATAAGTAACCCCCACAGTATCCGCCAGCAGCAGTTGTATATCAAATCAAGTGCTGGAGGATCATCCCAATCCTTCTAAAGTCACCTGCTTTTGATCCATCTTGGCCAGAAATCTTAACAAAAGTTTCCATTTCGCAATGTATTTGCAAAAACACATTGCCAATCACCCTATAAACAATGCATTATGTGGCTTATGTGTTGTTAGTATTCCTCCATGAAGGCAGCATATGTATGTGCTTCAGAATTTTTGCACACTCATATCAATAATACATGAATAACCATATATTATAGCCATATCTTAGATATATATCTAGCAATAAATTCTGAAACACACACCCCTAAACCATATCGACCTAACTTCTGGAAGCAGAGAAAACACGATATTCAGCTTAATCTAGCCCTCAGGAGACAAGGACTACACGAGGACCTGTGGGCAAACCCATTGGTGAAAGGAATGACTGCCAACAAACCAAACACGTCGTTATATGTACAAGAAAATTATAGCCAGTTGAGAATGACTGCCTATTATGCCCGTACCAAAGCACCCATCAGTACCACAATAATTGCAAAAAACCAATATCCCATGAAAATGAGAGTTACTTCCCCTTCCCTTCCAATTCAATGACACCAGGAAGGAAATCATATTTCATAGCAATCCTGACCCACAATAAGGCTCCACACAAATCCCTAGCACAGCAACAAATCCACAATATATACATGAACCATATCCTCGCAATCCACACCACACTTTTGATATTGAGTAGTATCTGTTTTGAGATTTTCTATGGAATTTCTCCTGGTTAGTTAAAACTTAAAAGAGCCCTCCAGCGGATGAGGCTCAATAGTATTACTAAGTATTTGACCACTCTATGGCCTTCTGCAAGAATATCTATCTACATTTTGGAGAATAATCCACCAGATACCATTTGGCACATATATTAATCCAACTAGGCAATTCCCAAACCAAATCAATCTCACACACACCATATCTCCTTGCCTACTTCTTGGTAGTCGTATAAATTATAATGAGAATCAACAAGCTCACCTTCTGATCAATAACAACATAGGATAGAGACTAGGCTGCAGAGGAGGAGTGTTAGATTAGAGTATAAATTTCACTTTATATTGTTGAAATGGTTCCTTTTAATATGATAGCGTAGCCATTATTCAAAAATCAACAGGGTTCCAATCAAAATTGGGCTGAGATCGAGAGACCCAAATTAACCATTGTTTTTTTCTCAACCAAGTCCATTCAGGCCTAGCCCATAAGCCCTAAGGTTACGGTTATTTATCCTATGTTCTTATAGTTTATTGTAACTTTATTTTTTGTTTTCCATTCACAACAATAGAAGGTTAATTGATCCAAGAAATAAAAAGGCCAAAGAATTAATAACACAAAAGTATACTTTGATGTAAAATTTCAACGTAAGGAAACAACGAAAAAATTAATCAGGTTGCTAGATGCTACAATTGCAAATTCTATGGTGCTCATAGGTTGTCCACTATTATCTACTAATATAATAACAAGGGATTATTAAAGTAAATAAAAGAACGAAATCTTTCCCAGGAACTCTTAATGGATTGCAATATTACCAATGGAGTATGCTTCTTTATATGAAATAACAAAATCTTTGGCAAATGAAGCTTTGGAGGAATTGTATTGTGGGAACAATATAGCATTCCTCCGTGTCTTTTGGAGCTATGGCTCAGCCATTACCATGTTGGTGAATGGAGAGGGATTGAGCTCTGCCTCTCATCCCTGTACTTTTGCGATCTCTTGAGAAAAGCCTGGTTTCGAGGCCGAAGTGATACTACTGATGGCAGTGTGGAAGCCGAATCTTGACTGCTGGTTGTGGGTGCTACTTTTGAGTATGTCGGAGCTTGGTTTATGCATCCAGTCCACGGTGCTTCAATGGCAAAATGTCGATGGGACTAGACACAGTGGAACATGATTGGTGTGGCTAGCTTTTTCCAGCCATGAAAATCTTGATTGGGCGGTACATTCTGCTGCAGCAGAAGCTTTCTTTCGAAAGAGTCCTGCCTTTTTTCCACTTCAGCCCGTGGTCCTTCACTCTGCAACTAATCTGGAATTTCGTGGATCAAGAGTCTCCTTTTCCTGTTTTATGGCTTTGTTTCAGTTATGTTTTGTGGGGCTATGTTTTAGTCATTGCATTAGCTGTTATGTTTATCCGACCGGTACTGTGCGTAATTAGAATGATTTGAACTCAAGATGAGTTATACAAAGAGTAATAATACTTTATTTGGAGAAAAAGCATCATAATTTCTGCTGTTACATCTTGTAATCAAACACCGAGTGAGCTTGGGATCATTTAAATTCTTATATTACCCCAACTCACAAGTCAAGTCACAACTATATTTATACGGGAAAGTTCTGCAGAGAAACAGTCTTAACGTTTCGTTATTGTCAAATTGTCATCACTCGAGTACTTGCATGCGTGGTACACTGTACACTTGGTTTATGAGAAAAGGGAAATTATATAGCTACACTTGGGGTAACCTTACCTAGCTAGTTGGCCTTAGCTAAGATTCCAACAGGCCATGGCAGTGAGCCACACCTACAGCTGCACGTAGACACTAAAAAGAAGAACGAAAAAGAAGAGATCAGTACAGTAACTTCATTATACCGATGCCTGTAATGTCGGTTTCATCGAAGGGAGAGATTATTACAGGGAGATACTGAAGTAGAGCCAAGTCCCATCATGTTACCACTTTTGCTTTGAATGCCATCTTGACCATACTGACAATTTTTCCATATTTAGCTCCTGCTTCTGAGATCTCTCCTTTCGCTTTCATTTTTTTTTCCAAGAGAAATTACACTAACACTAGCACTCTCACACTTCCAATTTGAGGAGCAAAATCCAAAAGAAACAGTTTCCATACAGCTTTTTCATAACTCACTGAAGACAACACATATGCACTCTAATAAATATATAAAAGACAACGGATTAGGAGATTAGACTTATGGATATTCCTTTTCTTTCTTTCTTTTTGTCATCAATATATCCAAGCAAGAGAGCTTGCAATAAAGAGAAGATACTCTACCCTCTCCCCATTACTGAAGCCACTGCCACTACAAAATTTGTCTTTTGGGTTCTGGTTCTTTTAATCATTTCTTTTTTTCTTGCAACATTCCCTCATGGCTTCTTCTCTTACACTTTGCCTCGTGGGCTTCCTTGTTTTGGTGGGTGAAGTGGTTGGAAATTTAGATGGAGGAGATGATACGGCGATGGAGGAGCAGGAGCTTTTGGGGCTTTTTGAAGTTTTGGGTTCCTTTTTAGAAGATCCTGACTGGGCCCAGGTGCATCCACTACCATGCACAGATACTCCATGGCCTGGTGTTCAATGTGAGATTAGTGAAGAAGACCCTGGATTCTTTCATGTTACAAGGATCCACATTGGTCCTGATGTTATTAACCCTCCTTGCAAAACCTCTTCTGTCCTACCAAAATCTTTGCAGAAGCTACCTTACTTGAAAACTCTTTCTATTTTTGGTTGTTTTGTAACATTACCAGTCATTATCTCGCCTAGTTTGTTTGGATATTCGACTTTGTTGGAGCATCTATCTCTTGAATCCAACCCAGCTCTCTATGGAGAAATACCCTCAAGTTTGGGCCAACTTTCCAACCTGAGAGTGTTGAGTCTGTCACAGAATAATCTAACGGGAAGTATCCCTCCTGAGCTAGGCGGCTTGACCAATCTGGAGCAACTAGACCTAAGTTACAACAACCTAACTGGTGAAATTCCTGAAGGGATTGGAGCAATGAAAAGCCTGACGATTCTGGACCTAAGTTGGAACAGCCTTGGAGGGGAAATTCCTGCTTCATTGGGTCGGCTTCAAATGCTTCAAAAGATTGATTTGAAGTCCAACAAGCTTCTTGGAAGGATACCACCCGACTTGGGGATGCTAAAAAGGTTAGTTTTGCTTGATTTGAGCCATAATCTTATAAACGGACCGCTACCTGTAACCCTCTCAGGTTTAGAGCAGTTACAATACTTCATTATTGACCAGAATCCAGTAAATTCAGGAATTCCCTTGTTTCTGGGCTCCCTTAGGCAGCTCGTATCAATAAGTCTATCAGGATGTGGATTGACAGGTTCAATACCCAGCTTTTTCTCTTCATTAGAAAACCTTACTGCTCTATCTCTAGACAAAAATAGCCTTGCAGGACCAGTCCCTCCAAGTTTAGGGTCACTCCCAAATCTTGACCAGCTAAACCTGAGCCACAACCAGCTAAGTGGAGAACTGCTACTCCAGGAGGAGTTCATTGACAGGATAGGGAAAAGATTAGATGTTAGAGGAAACAAGGGACTGTGTACAAGTAGCAAGACACACAGCAACAGGAATATCTCAGTATATCTGAAGACTCCAGATTGCTTGGATGCTAATGGAAGCGACAATAATAGCAGGCCTGAAGAGAACCCAGATGAGGCCAAGGGAATGCAAACGTCGTCCGGGTACCATGGCGGGATAAGTTTATCTCCTGCTGAAGCACGCCTAGATCCAAAGCTCCTTTCATTTACCACCATTTCGCTGTTGATTGGTTCTTTTCTGTAACTCTGGAGAAGGAAAACTGGAAAAAAAAGGGAAAGACTTGTCCCGTGATTTTCACAATCTGGGGAAACTAGCCTTTTGCTTCACATTACTCCTAGTTGAATGACGGGTCATTTTCTGGAGGAGGCAAGCATGCAAGGACGCTTACTCGGTCTGGGCTATTGGTTGGTTGGTTTAATAATTTACAGTATTAATGGGTGTTATGAAAAGGGTAGAGGTAAAAAGTAAAGGGAAGTTACTTCTCGCTCTCTTTAGCTCATCAGTGAGTAGTGTTATTTATTTGTCAACGCCAGCTTTTTAGAAGGGAGAAGCAGAAACTGACTTTTTTGAGCTTTAAAAGTAGAAGTGTCGGGTATTACGTAAAAGAGGCAAGGCATTCTCGAGATCAGTACAGAAACAGCTTATCTGTAATCTGTACTTGCTTTGTTTCTTCAAGATGGGTGAGAGATGGTGACGGCTGCAGCCTGAGTACTATATATCATCAGCTATAGACATAAATCCACGGGACCATTTAATATTACATACAAGAAGGAAGAAAAAAAAAAAATAAAGGAAGAATTACATATATAGGATCAGGCCTGGAGAGATTCCTGGTCTAACTGTAAGTTTATGTTCTTGGTTTCATGAACATCTTGGGAAATTTTGCATCTCAAGGGAATTCATTTTCTACGCCAGAGAAATTGTCCTTTGATGTTCTTATTGTGCATGGTTACTTCAAAATCCTGATTACTTCCACAAAAACTGAAGGTTTTTAAATTTGGCTCTAAGGCTGAAAACATGGGACCCATGCATGTAATTATATTGCCAAGAACATTTGATGTTTAAGACATAAGAAGTGTTTTTGTTTTAAAAAAACTTGGTTGATATTCCTCAAAGAATAATAAAAAAAACTTAGTAGAAGCTTCAAGAGTATATATGTAAAAAAGCAAGCACAAGATTTCAATGAAATCAAGAACATGTTATAGAAAACTTAGCTATAAGGTCGCCTTGCGTACTCTCTCCCCTCTTCAATACCTCTCATTTTGACTCAACCAGCGGCTGCCGTCGTCTTTCCTCAAATTAGGTTGAGGGAACTTCCCATGAAGATAATTTTACTTTGACAGCTAATTCTGAGTTTAAAAAAGAATTAGGCAGTAATTCAATCAATTTGTTGCAGTCCAGAGAGCGGCCACTAGTAGGACATGACCTCAGGAGTCATCTGTGTTTCCTGGGCCAATACTATTTGGGCTAGTACCATCCTGACTTTGGCCTAACAACCTTTTATTTTCTACAAGTCTTAGGCTAGGAATACATTTAGACAAAGGGCTCAAGCCGTAACTATCTATCTAAAGTATGTTCAAAAAAAAAAACTATCTATCTAAAGTACATATGAGTGTTGTCTCTTTGGGCTATATTATCACTGTCGATATCTTTGTTTTCTTCTGAAATTCTTTTTTTTGATAATTTTCTGAAATTCTTGGAAAAGCAGAAATTGTTTTTCTCTAATGTGGGAATAATATTAAACTAAGTTAATATATTTAATTAATATAATATTGAGTTGTGGTAGGAGTCCTAAATCTAAAAGGACTAGGTTTTATGATATTTGTGGTACACTATATAAAGGGGCTTACCCTAGTGTTTTATTGTGTGGTTTTGACAAATAAAATAAAGTGTGTTGTGCTGCGCATATTCTCTCCCTGCTAACAAGTGGTAGCGGAGCTAGAAAGAATTTGCATTAAAAAAAAACAAAACAAAAGGGAAAATCGATTTCAGGGTAATCGATTTCGTCGCAGAAAGAGTATTGTTTTGTTTGTGAGCCATCACAATTCACAGGTGGAGTGGCGACGTGTTGAGGAATTGCTTTTGTCAGTCACTACAAGACAAAACAAAAATCGATTGGAAAATCGATTGTGGTTGCTTTTGTCACTATTAACAATCGATTTTGAGGTGCAGTTGTCGCTTTGGTCACGAACTCCACCACAGCAACAATTATTTTTTTTTGGCAAAGACGACAAGTCATCGCTTGATTTTTGGCAAAATCGATAGCAGGCAAAAACGATAACAGGTGCGCGGCTTTAACTGCAAGATTGAGTCGTGATATTTCTTTGCTGGTTGGCTTGTATTTGGGCTGGTGTAGGTGATATCAATTGATTTATCATGGCTACAAAATCTGCTGAGTGTGGTGTTTTTAAATTCAATGGCAAGGATAATTTTTTGATCTGGCAGAGGCAGATGACTACGTTTTTTAAGCATGTTAAAATTTGGGATGTTGTTGAGAATGGACCAGGGAATCCTGCAGAAGCTGCAAAGTTGGAGAAAGATAATGATGCACGTTATTACCTTGAACAAAAGGTAGAACTCCCTGTCTATGAAAAATTTTTGGATGCTGTCACTGCAAAAGAGATTTGGGATATTTTGCAGAACTGTTATGGTGGCTCTGATAATGTGAAGAAGGTTAATTTGCAACAATTGAGGGCAGAATTTGAGCTTATGCAGATGAGAGCAGATGAAACAATTGATGATTATTTTGGTCGAATACAGGCGTTGGTGAATAAGATGAGTTCCAATGGTGAAAAGAAGACAGATCAACAGGTTGTTGAGAAGATTCTCCGTAGCCTGCCAAGAGATTTTGATTATAAAGTGACAGCTATTGAAGAAAATCAAAATTTGGAGACCTTGTCAATTCATGAGTTGCAAGGTAAGTTGATTGTGCATGAGAGTCGGTTGAATTCCAGGAAGCGTGCAGAAGAACACCAATCTCAGTTGCATTTGGCTTCTCAGAAAGAAGAAAATTGCAATAAAGTTGCATATAACTACCCAGGCCAAAGTAGCAGAGGTGGCAGAGGTGGTAGAGGTAACAGAGGGGGAAGAGGTGGTAGAGGTGGCCGAGGCAACAGAGATGGTGTTGATTACAAACAGAATGCTCAGATGAAGTGTTTCAAGTGTGGAAAATTTGGGCATGCTCAGAAAGAGTGCAAGTCTCATATTCAGTGCAGGCAGTGTGGCAAGTATGGGCATTATCAGAGGGAATGCTGGAATAATGGCAATCAAGCACAAGCAAAGTTTGTGGATGGTGGAGCTGGAGGCTCTAATGGTACAGAGACATTGTTACTAGCAAGTCACAAGACAGAAGCAGCAGAGAAGAACAGGTGGTTCTTGGATACTGGTTGTAGCAATCATATGTCTGGCAACAAGGAAATTTTCTGTGAGTTGGATGAGTCTTTTCACACAACAGTTACACTGGGTGATAAGACTAAAATTCCTGTGATGGGGAAAGGGAGAATTGCAATAAAAGTGAAGAATGGCTCTGTCAACTATATTTCTGAAGTGTTCTATGTGCCAAATTTGTACCAAAATTTGCTGAGTGTGGGGCAGTTAGCTCAAAAGGGCTATGAGGTGGTATTCAGTGGCAGAATTTGCACAATCAAAGATGACAAAAAAGGGCTAATAGCAAAGGTAAACATTGCTGAAAACCGGCTGTATCCTATGCTTATTAACTACAATGATTTACCTTGCTTTAGTTCTGCCATTAGTGGTGATGATTGGCTTTGGCATATGAGATTTGGGCATTTGAATTTTGGAAGTTTGAAGTTTCTTGCTCGTAAGGAGATGGTTTCTGGATTGCCACATATTGATTTCCAGTACAGAGTTTGTGAATCATGCACTCTTGGCAAGAAGCATCGTGATCCTTTTCCTACAGGAAAAGCTTGGAGAGCCACACAACCACTACAACTTGTCCATTCAGATTTATGCTCGGTGGAAGTTCCTTCAAATGGAGGCTGCAGGTATTTTATTACCTTTATTGATGACTTTAGTAGGAAGACATGGGTATATTTCTTGAAGAATAAATCTGATGCTTGTGGTGCTTTAAAGCAATTTTTGCTCTACATTCAAAGACAGAGCGGTCATGTAATTAAGACTTTGAGAACTGACAGAGGCACTGAGTATATTGTTTGTGATGATTTTCTAAAACAAAATGGTGTGAAGCACCAGTTGACAGCAAGGTATACTCCTCAGCAGAATGGAGTTGCAGAGAGGAAGAACAGAACTGTGATGGATATGGTCAGGAGTATGTTGCATAACAAAAATTTGCCTAAAAATTTTTGGGCAGAAGCTGTTTCTTGTGCTGTTTATTTGTTGAACAGGTGTCCTACCAGGAGTGTTGATGGAAAAACACCTCAAGAAGCATGGACTGGTCAGAAGCCGAATGTCAGTCACTTGAAGGTGTTTGGTTCCATTGCTTATGCTCATATTCCAGATGCATTGAGAAAGAAGCTAGATGACAAGGCAGAGAAGTGTATTTTTCTTGGGTATAGCCATGAGACAAAGGGATACAAGTTGTACAATCCATTGACGAAGAAGGTGGTGATTAGCAGAGATGTTACGTTTGATGAGCAAGGAGTTTGGGATTGGTCATCTGCAGATTCACAGCCAGTCCCACATTACTTAGTCACTGAGAGAGTTGAAGCAGAAGAAGCAGAAGATGAAGTTGAACAAGCGGAAGAACAAGTTGCACAGCCTCCACCAACACAACAAGCAGTGCCAGGTCGTCCACAACGTAATCGGCAAAGGCCTACTCACTTGCAGGATTATGTTGTTGGGAATGACAATGATCCCAGTGATGAAGAGCAGATGGCACACTTTGCTTTCTTTGTTGACTGTGATCCCCTATTATATCAGGATGCTGCAAAAGATGATCGTTGGATTCAGGCCATGGATGAGGAGATACATGCCATCGAGAAGAATAAAACTTGGGAGTTGACCTCATTGCCGGCTGGAAAAGAAGCCATTGGTGTCAAGTGGGTGTACAAAACCAAGTACAAGCCTAATGGAGAGGTGGAAAGATACAAGGCAAGATTGGTGGCAAAAGGCTACAAACAAAAGCCAGGTATTGATTACTTTGAGATTTTTGCTCCTGTTGCAAGGCTTGATACTGTGAGAATGATAATTTCTATTGCTGCACAAAGTAATTGGAAGATTTATCAAATGGATGTGAAATCTGCTTTCTTGAATGGTGTGCTTGAGGAAGAGGTGTATGTTGAACAACCTCTTGGTTATGTGAAGAAGGGGGAGGAAGAGAAAGTTTTCAGGTTGAAGAAAGCCTTGTATGGCTTAAAACAGGCACCTAGAGCTTGGTACAAGCGAATTGATTCTTATTTTGTTGAGAATGGCTTTCACAGGTGTCCTTATGAGCACACTTTGTATGTGAAGTCTAACAAGCAGGGAGATGTGACTATTGTGTGCTTGTATGTTGATGATATGATTTTCACTGGTAACAATCTTGAATTGTTGATGAAGTTCAAGAAAGAGATGATTGCACAGTTTGAGATGACAGATATGGGTTTGATGTCATATTTTCTTGGCATTGAGGTGAATCAGATGCAGGGAGGCATATTTGTTTCACAGAAAAAGTATGCAGGTGATGTGTTGAAGAAGTTCAAGATGGAAAATAGCAATCCGATTCTGACTCCAATGGAGGAGAGATTGAAGTTAGAGAAGGATGGCAGTGGTGACTTGGTTGATGCTACCAACTTCAAGAGATTGGTAGGAAGCTTGCGGTACTTGACAGCTACAAGGCCAGACATTGTCTACAGTGTTGGACTTGTGAGCAGGTTTATGGAGACTCCACGACAGTCTCATTGGCAAGCTGCAAAGCGCATCCTGCGCTATGTCAAAGGTACATTGAATGATGGCATTTTCTATTCTGCTACTAACAGTGTGGAGCTTGTTGGCTATACAGACAGTGATTGGGCTGGAGACATTGAGAAGAGGAAGAGTACTTCTGGGTTTGCTTTTCATCTTGGTTCTGGTGTGTTCTCTTGGTCATCCAAGAAACAACAGGTAGTTGCATTGTCTACAGCTGAAGCAGAATACATTGCAGCTGGAAATTGTGCTACTCAAGCAGTATGGTTGAGGAAGATGCTTAGTGAGCTGAAGCAGTTTCAAGAGAAGCCTACTACAGTGTATTGTGATAACAAGTCAGCCATTGCATTGTCAAAGAATCCAGTGTTCCATGGTCGTAGCAAACATATTGACATCAAGTATCACTACATTCGTGAGCTGGTGCAAAACAAAGAAATTGTGCTTGAGTTTTGTTCATCTGAAGATCAAGTTGCAGATGTTTTCACAAAGCCATTGAAGACCGAAGTGTTCCTAAAGCTCAAGAAGATGATGGGCATGGTAAAGCTTGAAGACTTAGTTTAAGGGAGGCAATGTGGGAATAATATTAAACTAAGTTAATATATTTAATTAATATAATATTGAGTTGTGGTAGGAGTCCTAAATCTAAAAGGACTAGGTTTTTTGATATTTGTGGTACACTATATAAAGGGGCTTACCCTAGTGTTTTATTGTGTGGTTTTGACAAATAAAATAAAGTGTGTTGTGCTGCGCATATTCTCTCCCTGCTAACATTTTGGTTGAAAGAAATTGTTTCTAACTAAACAAGTAAACTAGCTCTCAAAAATAATATTATCCCAGTGTATTTTTTCTTCAAATGTTGCGACTGAAACTTTTGAATTCAAAATGTTCAAAGATTTTAAAAGACATAATTATAATGTATATACCACATTTACTAGTAAGAATATTGACACTGCTATCCATCAAAACTGTGTTCTAGTCCAAATGCCGAACTGAAAAACTGCTATCCATATAGAAGTTTTGCAATAGATTCTACAAGATGACAAAGACATCAACCTAGTTTAAGCTTTGGTGAGCTGGATGCACTTAATTAATTCCACTGGGTCATACTGAATTTTCATTGTTCTCTGATTTTCTTGACCAATGCAATTAGAGTCCTGATTGAATCTGAATACTATAAAAGGAAAAAAAGGAAGGAGTAGGCCACTAAAATAACATACTTTTCCAATCCCAGCCCACGGATTTGCAAAATAAAATCTCGAAATATTCAATAGAATACAGTAACGCTGCGATAAGGTCAGGCACAATATTGTTTTCTGGGTACAATTTGATTAGTTAATTAATTAGAAGGGTGTCTTTTTTCCCTTCTCGTATTCAATTATTGACAAAGTTTGTGGGTAGATTAGCAGATCTCCATGTGTTATTTTAGATTTTCTTTGTTCTTTTGTACTGGTCGATAATATTCTGTCATCAGTCCTGCAATACCACGAAGAGATTCTTTAATTCTCGTGATTTCGCTGTAACGGTTGAATTTTTTAAAGAGAATAAATTGGACTGTTGCCTTGTTCTTGTTTTAAACATGACTTCAATTTCACTAATTCTAACTATTCATAGTATTAGTTTAGTATTTGATCTCCTAAAATAAAGTTTGAAACTAAATTAATAAGATCGGTATTAGGTGAGTTCTACCTTGTGAACTCGATCCAACTCGCTACATTAGTGAAAGTGACAGTTAACTTAAGCCTAGAAATGCATTGAAGTGTCCTAGGTTGATCCTAAAATTCCCAAGTTGCAAATCAGATTTCAATTCTCACACATCATCGTATTTGTTGCATACGTGTGGATACATTGAAGTAGAATATTGTTCAATGAGCTAATGAACCAAATGCGGATTGGTCCATGTGGGTAAGCGATATGATTCCATTTAAGCGAGATTTCAGATTCGTATCCGAATATACAGATAAAATCTTTATTGAAAGATTTACCCGCTATACTCAAGTGCACAACCCAAATTGAATCCGAATTAGTCGGATAAAGCTCTGGAAATCAAATAAAAAGCAAAAAAATGAACTAAGGGCGGAAGGAGTAGTAGTATAGGCGGGTGGATGTTTGAAACCCAACTTGATTAAAACATATAAATTATTTATTTTGTTAAGCCACTAATTTAGTCCATGGGGTCGAGTTGGCCTACAAAATTCGACACAAAAACCTGACCATGTGTGTAGCCACTGTGGATAATTGTGCTGGCAAAGCAGTAATCGGTTTTATTCATCTCTATATATACACAATTTTTTGTAACAGAATTATTAATCTGTATATTATTTTTTAAAGATTTTTTACTAAATAAGGAAATGAATTCTTACAATTAATCAGTATTATTTTCTTAATGACTAAAATAATATTTATATAAATAGTGATTGTGTTGTGTAATTATTTCAATACATAACAATGAAAGGTTATTTCGAGAATGATAATCATTAATTATAAAAATTTATTTTCTTATTTAGTGGGCTTATCATGTGCGCTAGGCACAACTGCACAAGGTAGAAAAACCCTTTTTTAAAAGAGAAAACCCATATGTATTTTTTGGAAGTGTGCTAAGAGCACATAGTAAGTCACTAAGGATATAACGTTCATTCTTATGTATTATGATAATTACATTGCACAAATCATATTTATAAAAAAAATTATTTTAGTCTAGAAGAGAATGATACTCATAAATTGTGAAATTTTATTTCTTTTCTTAATGACTTATCATGTGCTCTAGGGCAAACCTTTCTTCGAAACCTTATATTCCAAATTAAGATGCCTCACTTGATAACAAGCTGTCGTAACGTAACCTAACTCTGCGGAACGCCGAAACCATGTGTAACTTTGATGTCTTTCTCTTCCCACATTAAAGAGAGGAAATAAAGGGATGATCTTGACAAAAATAGAAAAAATAAAGGGATGATCATATTCATACCCGTGAACACAGGAAGAGCTCGAGTGGTTGCTAGTTACGTAACCCCTGATCATTGAGCGCGTATAATACACGAACCAACTAGTAGGCATTGGTCGTCCAAATAATTCCCATATAGAGAACCGTGCGTGCTTCCCTTGACCTGCAACCAGATTTGGCACTCATTATGAGGCCCGAATTTATCACAATCAAAGCAACAGAGCAAGCGGCTTTGTACTATGCAGCATCTCTACACTACTCCAATTATACACTTATACAGTTATCTTCGAACTACATCAATTTCATTGCCTTATTTGATTTATCCCATCCATCTTGTCTCATTTCTTGAAACTTACACTATACATTAAGAAATTAACACACAATATGGTTAGAAACAATAGAGTAAGTGAAAAGGATAAGATATAAGATTGGTTAAGATTATGTGATTAAGATAAAGCTGTATTTAAATATATAGTTAAGATACTCACAGATTCTATTTTGTATTTTATATTCTTAACAACCTCACACATTTGTGTATAAATAGAATGCAGTGCATGCTGATTGTTGCTCTCTTTCATTCTGATTGATTTTAGTTCCATATGAAAAAAAAAAAAGAGAGGTAAAGGTAAGGGTTTCGAATTTTGTTGGTTCATGCATATATTTATGTACATGATATTAGTTGCAAATTAACCACAACACCTATATAATAACCAGTATTTTTTTTTCCAGAAAAGTTGAAATACATCTATTATTGAAAACTTTAAAAACAGGGAGGGGGGGAATAGGTAAGGGCGACACAGCCTGCGTGGTGTGTTGTTAGGTCAGCGACTTTACGTGGCTTAGCAGAACACAAATTGAAAAGCACTTGCCCAGAACATCCATGCTTCCATTACATATATCCTCAGTTCCATATGAAGCTTAGTTTGGGGGAAATTAGGATTCAAAGGATAGAGAATCTGTCAAAACCGAGAAAATGCAGAAAATAAGGATTAAGAGGACTAATATGACTTTTACACTATGTGACATTCAAAACCACATAATTGCGATAACAATCCTCAAACTCTCAGTCTCAAGTTATACAAATTTTAAAATAAGAAATAAACCTGACTGACTTATATTTTTTTCCATTTTTTTGCTTGTTGTCAATTGCGTTCGTTGAATACATACAGATAGATATTACTTAGCAAATACGTGAGCCCTGTTCTTGCAAAATTTCTCGAAAAAAAATTGGCATGATATGGATATGGTGTGAGCCTCAAGAACAGCCATAATAATCTTAACCAAATGCTCTCCACACAAGTCTCATACACTCCCCATGAAACTGATCTGTCTGCAAATACTCACCTTGAAAAACCAATCCACACACCATGGACTCTCTTGTGACTCATCTCCCCAACTTGATCCCCACCCTTTTTGTCTCCATCTACTTTATGTTTAATATTTCCCCCTCTATCTTCTTTGTTTGTTTCCATAACCTTACATACCTTTTGAGACTTCACTCTTCGTTATCTTCATTCCACCCCCCATTCCCTTCTCTTCATTCCTCCCCCCTCTCTCTCTCCTATTGGAAGAGTAGGCAAATAGGTATGTGTTCTTCCCCTCCTCCCCTGTTCTTCTTACCAATATATTCTCCCACTTCATGATCTCTTAGTTTTGTGGTCATCAATCATCATCCTGGGTGCAATGAATGTTTTTGATTTTGTTATCTTCTCTGCATAAGGAGAAGTGGGTTTGGATTCTTTCTTGCATGTTTCAGTCAGTCTTTTCTTGACGCGTTCTTGTTTGCGTGCTTTCCTCTGTTTCTGTTGACTACAGAGTTGGGTATTTGACGAGTTTGGTGGGTTTCTGTTTTGTTTGGTTCATTATTGTGTTCTTACTTATTTGTAGCTTAAGAGTTTTATGGGGCGTAGTAGTCTTGTTCCACTTGCGCAAAATATCATTCTTACGTGTAAGCTGGACTTCGTTATTTGGAGATATGCTTTACACCGCCTAATCATTTTTTTTTATGCTAGTGTCTTGTTATGCTAGTATGATATAAAAGGTGCTACTTATGAAATCAAAGTGGTACTCATAACAAGAAGGTGAAACTTTTGCAGAAGATTTCGGTAGAGCCTAGATAATCAATTTGTGAGGATGGAGATTACTAATGTCTCTGAGTATGAGGAGATTGCAAAGCAGAAGTTGCCGAAGATGGTGTATGACTACTATGCATCTGGTGCAGAGGACCAATGGACTCTTAAGGAGAACCGAAATGCATTTTCTCGGATTTTGTAAGTCAAATCTTTTTTACTGGAGAGAACTAGCTATGATATGTTTGCTACAATCACTTTCTTTTTTACTTGCTTGAATGGAATAGATTTTGGATGAAACGCTCCCCCTGCTGTTATCACTTCGCTTTGCTTCTTTAATTTTAATGAATAAACTTTGATAACTTTTGGATAAAGAAAAAAAAAGAGACGAAAAGCTAGTCCAATCCAACACTTTAAGTTTATCTTCAGATTAAAACTTTAGCGTTCTGCTCTTACTCCTGTGCCCTTTTACCATGAAAAATAGATTTCGACCTCGCATTCTTATTGATGTGAGCAAGATTGACATGTCCACAACTGTCTTGGGATTCAAGATTTCAATGCCCATCATGATTGCTCCCACAGCCATGCAGAAAATGGCTCACCCTGAAGGTATATCCCCTTCCAACGTTGAACTGAACAATGTTTGAAATCAGTTGTCAGTGTTTCGACTCCTAATATCTTCTAAAAGTGTTTGGAAGCATTATCAACTATTAAATTAGTCTGGATGGATATATGTGGGCACCTCATATATATATATGACAACTCTATTGCTGAAAGTTATATTGGTCCTCTATCCTGCCTTTGAAAAGAAAGTCTGACAGATTTGAAATGCGGATTCTTTATCATTCACTTCCATTTTTCCTGACTGCATAAAAATTTATTGTAATACAGGAGAGTATGCAACAGCAAGAGCAGCTTCTTCAGCTAACACAATCATGGTCTGCCCCTTCTATGTCTTATAGAGTCTGATATTGATTATTAATCTGGGTTCATTTAAAAAAATCAAAGGGCCCTACCCCTAGGCCATGAACACATTTCAATCCCTATGTTAAATTCTGGCTAATTAGAAACTTTCATGATTTTTGTTTCAGACACTGTCCTCTTGGGCTACTTCCAGTGTCGAGGAGGTTGCTTCAACTGGACCTGGCATTCGCTTTTTCCAGCTCTATGTAAGTTTAAGGAATCATGTTCCCTGAGTCTCCCTTTTAAGTTTTCTTGCGCTTTATCTTGAAGATATTCAAATCAAGTTGTCCATTACAGCTGTTTCTTTCAAGATTCATAATACTTATGCGCTTTTTTTTTAAACTGCTCAGGTGTACAAAGACAGGAATGTGGTTGCCCAGCTTGTGAGAAGAGCTGAGAGGGCTGGTTTCAAGGCAATTGCCCTCACTGTGGATACTCCAAGACTCGGACGGAGGGAAGCTGATATCAAGAATAGGTATGGATCAACTGACCTGTGAAAAATGAAAGAGAAGTATTTATATAAACTTGTATGACTACAATTACTGGTTAGCGAAATATATTCTGAAATTTATACTGGCATTAATTTGTATAAAAACTTTGTTTTGCTAACTCTCTGGTTCACATTGAAACGTAATTTGGGTTTATTCACTGAAAAGGGGAATGGATAGGAGAAGAGAAGTTGAAGGTAGTTTAGTTTCTATGTTCTAGAAAAACATCTGACTCTAAATTTGTGTCCTTCCAGATTCACTTTGCCACCTTTTCTGACTTTGAAGAACTTTGAGGGCTTAGACCTTGGCAAGATGGACGAGGTTTGTGATATTAGTGGGAAAAATCTAATTATTATTTTCCTTTTTACATAAGTTTTGGTTCATTATATCTTTGGGACTGGCTTTTCAGAGTAACGACTCTGGACTGGCTTCATATGTTGCTGGCCAAATCGACCGCACACTTAGCTGGAAGGTACATTCTTCTGTACTTTTTCTAAAGGCCTTATACTACAACATCTTTCTCTATTGTTTTCCAAGGGATTTAGATAGCCCATTCCTTTTTCTTAATTAGCTTCTTTTGGTCATTTTGACAGGATGTGAAGTGGCTTCAGACAATCACATCATTGCCAATTCTAGTCAAAGGTGTTCTTACTGCTGAAGACAGTAAGCAAACTGAACCTTATGTTTTTGTGGTCATTTTTTCATGCCCTGTCGAAAAAATGAAAGAAAAATTCTTTTCCACCTTCTCATCCTTATTATGCATCTAAGTCTACCCAGATTTAACTCCAATATTATCTTTTTCTTTCCCATCTTTGGCACCAATGCAGCAAGGATAGCCATTCAGAGTGGTGCAGCTGGAATCATTGTCTCCAATCATGGAGCACGCCAGCTTGATTATGTTCCTGCTACTATTTCGGCTTTGGAAGAGGTTAGTGTGCTGGTTCTGGTACAGGCTTAAGCTTCTATTTTCCTTGCGCACAGATGAAAACTCATCAATTTATAAAGTTGCCATCTTCCATGTCGATGTTTTTCTTTTTCCAATGAAAATGCAAAATGGTGGAAGAGGCAGTCCCTAGTGGCCGGAGATATTCGTAGCACCTTCTAGTTCCTTCATATCTCCAACTTCTTTAGTGTATGTCAATTTAGCTGAGATTGATGCTTCCAGAATCCAGTTTAAGATTTCATATATTCAACTTACAGGTTGTAAAAGCTGCACAAGGCCGTCTTCCTGTTTTCCTTGATGGTGGAGTTCGACGTGGAACAGATGTATTCAAAGCATTGGCTCTCGGGGCATCTGGAATATTTGTAAGTAGATGACCATGAGGACAACGTAGAACAGCTTTGCCAATATTGCCCTATAAAAGAAACACTAAGAGTCTAAGATGGTATTTCTTGACATGAAAAGGAAGACTGATGCTCCAAAAAAAACTTTGATACAAAGCACCACACATCCAGATGTTCTGCCAATCCAGAAAAACTTAAGACTTTCCTTACTTTGTATGAAGTACAAAATGCAGCAAGAATTGACAGTGTTTTGACCTGTCTCCTAAATTCTTTTTCCAGATTGGAAGGCCAGTTGTGTGGTCATTGGCTGCAGAAGGTGAAGCTGGTGTGAGGAAAGTGCTGCAGATGCTGCGTGATGAGTTTGAGCTAACAATGGCATTGAGTGGATGCCGCTCCCTCAAGGAGATTACTCGTCAGCACATCCTAACAGACTGGGATGTTCCTCGCATTGCACCAAGGTTATAAGGTGGCATCCTCACTCGATCCCCAGTCCTTCAAGAGGAAATTTGGAGTGACAAAGAATTGAATTCTTGAGACCATGTATGCCATGAGAATAACTTGATCTCTGATTAAAAAGCTTTTGGTGTTATATATATTATTTGGAGGAGTTGAAGTATGTAATGACTATTAATACTAGTATTTTTCATATGTGATACGCTTTTTTCTCTGTATGTACAGCTTGTATGATCATTCTCGTATTCCTAGAAATGGCGCGTTCACATGATTACTTACATCCACCCATTGGTCTGCATATGCATGATTTTCTAGTTCCAGAGGACATTTTTCTTTTCCTGTGTTTATATTGGCAAGCAGGAGAGTCCTCTCAAGTCAAATATTATTCCGAGGCTTATTACTGCGGAATAGAAGACTTCAAGGTATGCAATTTCCAACATATCTGCTTTATTACAGCGATCAAGCTTGGTACATGGCGTGCATAGTCAATACCATTAATATGTTGTAGTCAATAGTGGAAAATTTTAAGTAAAAGTTGCAAGGGAAAATTACCCATCCGGTCAGTACTCACCATATGGATTGGCATATGCGTTGGACTAATCTCCCAACCAGGCTGCAAAAGGAACATGCTAATATGAAATCCAATTAGAATTGAGCTATTAACTAATTAATTCTTTTGAGCCATTTTGAGCCAACTCATTCTCATGGTGATGTTACAAATAAAAAGACCTTTTAATTTCTTTTCTTGACTGTGCACCTCAATGTCTGGCGGTGCTACATGCCACTAGGTTTTATCGTCCGAGTTTCCTCTCCTTTTCCTCTCCTTACGCTAGGGTTTCTTTAGGGTTTGCTAGGGTTTCGTCTAGGGTTTTGGATCTGGCTAAGGGACGTCATCTGGGTTTTTTTCTCAAATCTTTGAGTTTTTTCGCCATCATAGTGTGGGATCTGTCACGTTTGTCTACGTGTTCAGATGCTAAATATTCCTCTGAACCTTAGGACAAGGACCAACATCATGAATATTGCTAGTAAGGCGGGTCGGTTTCTGTGCTTTGATGAGAAGGGTGAATTGGGATGGGGCAAATTTGTTCGAGCAAGGGTCATGTTGAATGTGGATCGCCCGTTGAAGAAGTCCTTAGCGGTCCGCAAAGGAGGCTGCTCTAACGTGGAAGTGATGTTCCGATATGAAGGCATCCTCAACTTTTGCTACATATGTGGGAAGCTGGGACATGTGCTGAAGGACTGCGATCAACGGAGTGAAGAATCTGATGACGAGGAGAGGCTTACTTATGGGGAGTGGCTTAGGGCATCTCCTCAGTGTGAAGATGGAAGCGTCGCGTAATCCTGCCCATCCGCTGGCGAATGTTCAAGCTCCAGTAGAGTTAGCATAGTCTACGGAGAAAAGAGGGGTTGTTCGACATCTATAGATGGACAGGGAAGTGCTCTCGGATCAGCTCACTCGTGTTTTGAATCTAATAGGCCCTGTACATCACCCGGTGGTGCATGATCAGCCTGCACCACTCTCTCCTGGTCTTTTACACAACATGGAGCTGAATGATGGACCGATTGGACAGGAGCTGCAAGGGCACCAACCAACTAAGCCTCAGGTGGAGCAGTTTGTGGATACAACCCTGCCGGAGGTGGTCATTCCTGTGGGGGCTCTCAGCTTTGCTGTCGACGAGTCTAGGGGTGGTGGATGTAGGGGGAAGAAAATCAGAGGGGGGAAGGGCAAATCCCATGTCACCTGTGCGGCCGGTATTGGTGGGGGCAGGTTTTTGCAGGACGACCCAACTGGTGACATAGAAGTGAACTGGGAGTCCTGAGACTTCCGGGGAGGGTGTGATGTAGGCCACCAGGAGGAACCAGGGGATACAGTGGACCCAGTGGTAGCAAGTGGAGTTGATTTTGGGAGTGGGCGCAAATAGAAAAGGCTAGCTAGGGGTAGTCAGGGCTCAAACACCACGGGGGCGACAGAAGAGCTCGGGAAGCGGAAGTGTGGTGGTGGGTTGGAGGATGAGATGGAATGGGAAGGCCAGGGGAAAAAGATTCGGGATTCTTTGGTTTCTGTGACAATTATAGATCCGGCGGGATTGGCAGAGGCTGCTATTCAGCCCCGCCAGGCCCAATGAGGCTCTTATCCTGGAACTGCCGAGGGTTGGGGAGCCCCCAGGCAGAGAATAACCTTATCAAGCAGCTTCAACTTGATTCCCCATGTCTAGTGTTCTAATCGGAAACTAGACTAAAAAACAATGAAGCACAACGGCTCAATAATAGATTGAGATATCCTGGAATGTTGGTAGTAGATTGTGAGGGGGAAGGGCACCGGCGGAAAGGGGGGCTGATGTTACTTTGGAAGGATACGTGGGACATCTCACTCATGCGTATGTCGCACCATCATATTGATGTCAAGGCCCAGATATGCGGGGAGGTGAATGAGGAATGGAGGTTGATGGGGGTTTATGGGTGGCCTGAGAATCAAAACAAATACCTAACATGGGAGTTACTCAGGCAGTTACACACCTAGAGTTCGTTGCCATGGTTCCTGATGGGTGATTTTAACGAAATTTTGTATGCTTATGAGAAGGAGGGTCGAAGTGATCACGATTTTCATTATCTTGAGAGGTTCATGGACACTTTACGGAGTTGTGGCTTGGCTGATTTAGGCTACAAAGGTAACATTTTTACATGGACAAACAATCAGGATGACGATGCACATATCTGGGAGCGGTTGGACCGCTGCCTTGCGACTGATGATTGGCGCTGCTTGTTCCCACATCATGTGGTCATCCACCTCCCAAGGCAATTTTCGAACCACTCTCCACTCCTGGTATGGAAAATGCATACAAGTGGTATTATTAATGAGAACCGAACTAGACCTTTCAGATTCGAGAAGATGTGGTTGAGGGATGGGAATTTCAGGAATGAGGTTCAAGATGCATGGAACCTCTCTTCGATTTCGGTAGACTCTCATGCCATCACTGATCGCTTTGCTTATTGTGCACTGCGATTTAAGTCTTGGAATGACACTCACTTCGGATCAGTAAACAGACAGCTACGAGACTATCGGAAAGAGTTGGATAGATTACAGGCCCTCCCTGTGAGTGCGGAAAACCGAGCTGAGATTAGTAGAGTTAGTGAAGTTGTAAACGAGTTGATCCAGAAGGAGGAAGTTATGTGGGCTCAACGGTCTCGTGCCTCATGGCTTAAGGAAGGCGACCGTAATACTACCTTCTTTCATGGGAAAGCATCACAGCGTAGGAAACGTAATACCCTGAAGAAAATTAAAGATGAAGCTGGTGAATGGCATACACGGGCGAGTGAGATTGAGGCGGTCATGATTGATTATTTTCAGAATTTATTTACTTCCTCTGGGTGCTCTGGTGTTGACCGGGTCACTGCATGCATTGAGAGTAAGGTTATGGCAGAGATGAATGAAATTCTTATTCGTGACTTCACAAGGGAAGAAATAGACAATGCTCTTGCTCAAATGCACCCCACTAAAGCCCCAGGTCCTGATGGTATGTCTGTTATATTTTACCAACAATTTTGGGATATTCTTGGTCCTAGTATTAGTAGTATAGTCCTTTCTTTATTAGCTGGTAACCATAGTTTTAGTAATTTCTTTTATAAGTTAATCTCTAAGGTCTTGGCTAATAGGTTGAAAGAGGTTCTTCCCTCTGTTATTAGTCTTAACCAAAGTGCTTTTGTTCCTGGGCGTTTGATAACAGACAATGCTTTACTTGCCTTTGAAGTTTTTCATTATATGCGGAAGAAGAGGAAAGGGAAGAGAGGAACAGTAGGGCTAAAAATGGACATGAGTAAGGCTTATGATAGAGTGGAGTGGTTTTTCTTGGAGAGTATTATGCGTAAGCTAGGTTTTTGTGAGAGATGGATATCATTGATTATGAATTGTGTAACTTCGGTTTCTTATTCTATTCTTATCAATGGTATCCTAAGTTCTAGTTTCAGGCCTACTCGTGGATTGCGCCAGGGGGACCCTCTTTCATCATATCTATTCATCCTATGTGCTGAAGGTTTCTCAGCTCTCATCCATCGGGCTGAACAGTAGGGTCTGATTCATGGGGTTAAGGTGGCACAATCCGCTCCTCCTATAAGTCACTTGTTCTTTGCTGATGATTGTCTCCTTTTTGCTAGAGCTACTGTGCAGGAAGTTGAGGCTTTGGTCCATATTATCAGGACATATGAGGAAGCATCGGATCAACGTACTAACTTTGAGAAATTGGAGTTCTCCCTAAGCCGAAATATGGATGAACGGTTTTCAATTGAAGTCCAAAGAAGGACAGGAATTAAGGTAGTGGACCGATTTCAGAAGTATCTGGGTTTACCCACAGTGATTGACCGATCTAAGAAAGCTATCTTTAGTTCTGTGAGGGACCGTGTCTGCAAGAATCTAAGTGGCTGGAAGGAGACCATATTATCACGAGCAGTGAAGGAGGTCCTCATCAAATCTGTGGTGCAAAGTATACCTACGTATGTCATGAGTAGTTTTCTACTGCCACATGCTATTTGCGAGGAAATGGAAAGAGCCATTCGGAAGTTTTGGTAGGGACATGAAGAGGGTAAACATGGATTGTGCTGGATTGCTTGGGATAAATTGTGTATGTCAAAGCAACTTGGTGGTTTAGGTTTTCGCAAGCTAGCTAAGTTCAATTTGGCCATGTTGGCAAAGCAAGGTTGGCGACTACAACAACAACTGAATACCCTCTTAGCTACTGTTCTTAAAGCCAAGTACTTTCGGAGAGGCGACTTTATGCATGCGCAGCTAGGCCACTGCCCGAGCTATACTTGGCGTAGTATTGTGACCGCACGGGATGCACTTAAAGGAGGCTTCAAATGGGTAATCGGGAATGGACAGTCAGTGAAGGTGTGGTCAGATGTGTGGGCTTTGGATTCCCTCTTACACCCGGTGCTTCGCAATGGAGCTTCTTTAGGGGTTGATGGTCATGTCCGTGATCTGATAGATGGGGATGTGTGGTGCTGGAGAAGTGAGCTAGTTCATAACTTGGTGGATGCACCTATGGCCACAAGCATTTGTCAAATCCCGCTTAGCTACAGGTTGCCCCCCGACCAGCTTGCATGGCAGTTCACGAAGAATGGTGATTATATGTAACACCCCGAATTTTCAGTATTTAATCTCTATGAATTTTTCGGAATTTTTGAAATTTAATTTCCAATTTTATCCTTGCGGAATTTCTGGGATTTTTGGTCAAGAAAATGGTATTTATTAATTTATTTTCCTTAGAAACGTTAATTTTACTTTAAGGATTAATCCTTAGACGGATTCTTTGAGAACGATTGGAATTCCGGGGTGAAATAAAGAGTGTATAGTGTTTTTATTTAAACGATGTATCTTAATACCAAGTATACCGTAGTGCACACATGCGTGCCATAGGATTTCTATAAATCCTTGTTAAAAAGCTATTACCCCTGTGTGTACACCGATATGCTATGGCTTTAACACTTTTAAGCAATTGTTGTGTCTTGACAAGAGTTGGCACTATGGACAGAATGCTTTGCCATATTTTAAAGAAATAATACGGTTAACCTTTAAGCTTATGCTTCCCTAGGTTAAAGTTATACTAGTTTTTATTCCATATCTATTGGTACAAGATTAATAGCCTAAAAGGGATCTATTTTCTTTTCAATTAGACATTATTAGAAATTGACAGATTGTTGGACAACCTTTTTGGGTCTTCAATTGGACATTGATATAACTATTTTTTATGGCTTGATGACAAACACATAACGAATTGATTTTACAACAAATAACTTTGACTCAAACATTCTATTTACGTTCTGGAAACATGATATGTGTTATATATTATATATATACATATGATAGAGTTTAAGTATCAAGTGACAAGTACCTTTTTGCATCTCATGTCATTATTGTTGGACCTTATATGTGGACACGTTTTTTGGTTATTAATTTAGGAACCTGACAACGCCAAGGCAAGACATGGCTTTAGATCCAAGGCAATCTTAATGTCCAGGTGAGGACATATAAATCCTTGTATGCATTACTGCCTACAATACTCGGTTAATTGTCATAGCTTATAAAGTGATAATATTTGCTTGGCATTGAATGTTGTATGCGTGTATACCTGTGGTGTTGATGTTGTTGTTTGTACGATGTATCGTGATGATGATATCTTTGTTGTTGAGTGCCTGTTTATGTGAACTGTGAGCCTATGTGATGTGGTATGCCAGTTGAGCATGATAGGTTGTTATGATTAAGAAATGATTATATGACTTTGTGGTTCGTGTGGTGACTTGAGGGCTGGAGGCCCGGACTTGGAAAATAAAATGTTAAATCCACACAACCCTGTTTCATCATAACGTATGGTACACTTACCTCGTTAAGTATAACTGAGAATATTGTACAATAAAAATAATTCTACTGTGGGGCTGTTGACCGGTTAGTTCGAGCGGGAAGTGGTACCCCTCGGGATTTCATGCGGGATAGCATAGTATATGCGGTTAGCATTTGGGTCTGTGATGACCGGTTCTACCTACCTCTTTCTATCTCCCCCTTTCTACCTCCCTTTTTCTCTCTGTCTATCTCTCTCTCACTGATTGTATTGGGCCTTGCCCTGATTATATTGGGCTTATGCCCTGGTTGTCTCATGAGACGGGACCGAGCTCGACGCACACAGTAGAGGGCCCTAATAAAATATTAAATCTTAATAATAATAAAATACAACGAAAATAAGATGATCAAAGGAAAGTTTAGGTTTTAAGTTCTGATGATGACTTTGTGTTGTGCAATGTGACTTGTTTGTGCACTATGATTGCTACTGCCTGATGCCAGTATTTGTGGTTGATTTGTATTAGTATACTTTGGTTTATTTGTTTGCGGTGAGACAGTGGTTGGTCTCACCCCCTCACAGACTTTTACAGGTTAGCTGTTCGTTGAGCAGTGGTGCATATCAGCAGGTGGCGGTGCTTTCTTCTCCTCGGGTCGGATCCATAGGGTTCATTGCATGCATGTTGCTATGTATTTTTGTCTTCCGCTGCGTACTTGATTCCATTGTATTATTTATTATTTGATTAAATGATGATCATGTTGTTGATATCGTATCCCGGGTAGAAGGGCATTTTGGTCACTTCTCATGTTGTAATTAATTTAATGGGTTGTTTGGGATACGGGTGTTTAGTTGATGATTTTCGTGTCCCGAGAATGATAAGGGCAATTTAGTCATTTTATAGTTAAATTCTATTTTATATTAATAAATTGGGACACGGGCGTTTCAGTTGGTGCAGAGCGGTTATCATTATTTGATGACTGTGCCGGTGGGACACAATAGCGGAGGAGTTCAGGGGAATCAGTTTTGGTGGAAGTGGATATGGTCACTACCTGTACAGCCAAAGATTCGCACTTTCTTGTGGAGGACTAGTCATGACGCACTTGCAACAAGAACAAATCTGCTACGGCGGAATATTCAAGTATCCACGGACTGCCCTCTATGTGGAAGTGTTGACAAAACCTGCCTTCATCTATTTCGCGACTGTCCTAGATCGTTGTAAGCATGGAATAGTGCACAGGTAACCCTTCCTCCCCCGGCTTAGTAACTATTCTCCATTGGCTTAAAGACATACGAGAGCAGATGGATTTACTGGCTTTTAGTTACGTGGTGGTAGTCATGTGGGCTATATGGAAAGTAAGAAACCTGTTGATCTTTCAGAGCAAGGAGGAGGAACCGCACCTTGTGGCTCTCACCGCTAGCTATGGATTTCAAGACTATCTCCGGGAGCATCAGAAGGAACCTGCAACTAGTGCTGGAGCACATCCTAGAGGTCACAGGTGGACACCACCGGGTCCGGGATTTCTCACCATCAATACTGATGCTGCATGTAAGACTAATGCGACTGGTCTTGGAGCGGTTGCCCGTGACTCTGTTGGGGCTGTCGTTTTCCATGGATACAAGCATGTCTCAAGGGACTTTGACCCACTAGCTGGTGAAGCGATGGCTGAACTTTTTGGATTACAACGCGCACTGGACGCTGGGCACACGGCTGTTATTTGGGAGACCGATTGCCTTCCTCTGGTCTTAGCTTTCCAATGCAAGACTATGCTTTACAATCTTGCTGGTGTTTTCTTGCAGGACATCCGTTTGTTAAGTGTTTCCTTTGTTTCATTTCAAGTTAAGCATATTAAGCGTGACGCAAATCATGTGGCTCATTTGTTGGCACATGAAGGTTTCTGTAATCCCAATATCTGTGTATAGGATGAGGAATTACCTCCAAGTGTTGAACGTTATGTAATACTTAACAGAGTTGAGCAATAGATATGCATGGTTTCTAAAAAAAAAAAAACTTTTCTTGACTGACACATGGGGTTAGTAGATAAAGGCTTGAATTTTTATGTTTTCTTACAAAGAGGTTTAAAATTTTTTAAATTAAATCTCATGTTTTGTTTTATTGGAAGGTTAGGATTGTCACATGTCTCTTATCAAATTATTTGTTCGGATTTTAGTGATTGTTTTTATTTTTGGGTACAAGGATTTTACTGATTGTTACAATGCAAGGAGGTATTTGCATCTTGTTTAATTAAGAGATAGTGAACGTTCTTTACCATACTCAACTGTTGGTGATTGCCAAGGTGTTTGCTAATGCCTAATGTGTCGCGGAAGTGGTGGATGTTTCTTATGCAATATTTGTAAAAAACGAGTGTGCAATGTTTTGGATCCATCAAGAAATCCAATTTTCAAGTATGAGATATAAGAAGTCACTGCACGGGTAATTAGAATCCTCGCAACTAGGAGGAGAGAAATTTTATCTGAACATTCAAGAACTGGTGCTCCGGAATTTGCGTCGAACGATTGATTATAAATAAATCAAATCCAATTTTCCAAACGATTACCAGCTATTGCCACAGGGAACAAACATAACCCTGTTCCTAAATAAAACCACCGCCTTACATTATTGAAAATGCTGATAATTAACTGGAGCCGACGAATTTTGTGAGAACCGAAAACAAAAGGTTTCATTAAAACTGGCACGTTGCTGGTCCTAGTGCATTGTTCATAGTGATACATTTGACTGAAAACCCAAAGGCAGTGAGGAATATGCTAGCTAGCTCGTACATAAGAAGTACAAGATTTTGATTTTGGATTACAATTTCTAACCCCCTTTTTTTTTAATATATGTACACTGCGTAGTACTATAGCATCAATTTTACAGTATCATGCCACAAAGTTCTGTGCAGATTTATGCTTGTTTTCAGGCTGGATGTTTTATTATTCATTGTTGAATGAGTTGCCATTATTGATCAGAGAAAAAATGCAGATTAGCAACGATCAACACTCAGCAGCACACAATTTTCCACCTCTTTATTATACCCCAGAAATGAGATTCTCCACAAATGGAAATCGAAAGAATTGAAAAACAACCATGTGGGGTTCACAGCAAGAAACACCTCTCAAAATTTGAAGGCAAAAAGACCACTCCAGGAATATGGGTGGTGCAGATGGAAAATTCTTATATAAGGAATGTGATTGCTAATACGAGAGGAACCATAATTAAAGGTAGGCGTCTATTGAAGACGACAAATTAAAGACCGTGAAGTCAGACTGGCCTTACCTTCTAATTTATCTTCCAGAGAGACAGTGGCGGAGCTATACATTAGAGTCCAAGAGCTAACAGTATGGTGCCCCATGAATTGCGTGAGATATTTAATAGCAAATGTATTAAACAAATTTTGGTACGTAAATGTATTAAATATTTATTACCATCTTATGATTTTATGCGTATAATTCTATAACCCAGAAAAAAAAAACTATATGATGCTGTATAACCCTCTAAGGAAAAAACAAAAGTTTGAATGAAATGACACAGAAATTAGTAACAATCATATTATGCCATAGTCTCATATTGCACGGAACCAAACTTCTTTCAATTTTTTTTTTTCCGTAAATAGCTTATTTTGCATTCGTGGCTAGCTCTGTAATATCTTATTTCTGGATTTTTCTTATTTTTTTTTTTTTTGATACAACGATCTACCCAAACCCCACTAAACCCATCCTAAATCCCACTACATAACGCGCTGTCCACGGTTTGAACCCGGGACCTCAACCCACCAAGCCTTAAGGCTAGGGGAAATGCCATCACAACCAAGTGGATTTTTCTTATTAAGCATTAATTAATATTAGCATCATAATTAATCATGGTCGCTGAAAGCAGGATATCTGCTTGGTTGTTGTAGACTGAAGTGACGGACACCCCCAGCAGTTTCAACGCAATTGGACGAGAATCTAAACAAAGGAATAACATGGGTTCCCCACGTGGCTTACTCTTTTAAGCATAGCAAAAACATATCGTGTCATAGAGACCGAGGCCTATCCTCCTGACCAATCTCCAATTCCACGTACCATGTCCATGTACATCTTTTTCAATAATAGTTTGGTCCGCTTATGATCTTGGAATTGCTCCTCTCCTGTCCTGTTTTATTATTAGCCCTCTATAGCTTTCAACTTCTTGATCAACTTCACCATGGGAGAAGCTCAAGAAATGCAACTCGGTGTCATGAGTAAGCAGCTCCATTTCTTCTGATTTTTCCGGTCCTTTTCTGAGCTTGTTTTGTCACCTGAGCTTTTTATGTATGATCTAGGTATATTAGACTATAGAATAAGCTTAATTATTCTGTCTTCACTACATGGTGAACACCGACTGTGCTTCTTAGTCAAAGTTTTGAAAGATTCACATAAACCAGAAGAAAGTAGCTTGAATTTGAACATTTTGATGCGGGTTTGATGGAAAGCAGGTAAAGCGTGCATGAAATTGAATGCATAAAGTAACTGTGGTTGTTTAACTATTCACACCAAGAAGCATTCTTTTGTATGGAACCGGTTCCTCATTGCATAATCATTGTTGCTCAAGTAAAAGTAGTTTTGATATGTTGCTCATCTCAGGGCCAACCCAGGAAGCCAGAGAGGAAAATTCACCCCAGGACGCAAATAGAGCCATCGGATTGACATTGCATCAGCAGAAAAACTTTGGGTGGTGGCTCTTGGTGGCCTTATATTCATTCCTAATTCTCGCTGGCCAGTCGGTGGCTACGCTCTTGGGAAGATTATACTTTGAGAAAGGTGGAAATAGCAAATGGATGGCAACACTGGTCCAGCCTTCTGGCTTCCTAGTTCTGCTTCCCCTCTATTTTTTATCATCCACACCATCCACAAGTACTCCTGCTGCTACAAACATTAGCAGTAGCAAAAATTCCCAGTATAGGTTAGTTCTTGCATCAATTTATGTCTCATTTGGCATATTTCAGGCTGGAAATTACATGCTTTATTCGCTTGGTCTATTGTACCTTCCAGTGTCTACTTTTTCTCTCATTTGTGCATCCCAACTGGGCTTCAATGCTATGTTTTCCTTCTTCCTCAATTCACAGAAGTTCACTCCTCTCATACTCAATTCTTTGGTGCTTCTCACCATCTCCTCTGTCCTGCTTGTGTGTCAAGATGACTCAACAGAATCCAAACATGTCTCGAGAGGGAAGTATATAATCGGGTTTATAAGCACTGCGGGGGCTTCTGCTGCTTATGGATTGAACCTTTCTTTAACACAAGTTGTCTTTAGGAAGGTTCTGAAACAGGAAACTTTCAAGGTGGTTTTGGACATGATATTCTACCCGGCACTAGTTTCCACTGTTGTTGTTACGGTGGGGCTTTTTGCTAGTGGAGAATGGAAGGATTTAAGCAGGGAGATGGGTGAGTTTGAACTTGGTAAAACATCGTATCTGATGACACTGATTTGGACAGCAGTAACTTGGCAGGTTTTCAGTATTGGATGTGTAGGATTGATCTTCAAGGTATCTTCCCTCTTCTCCAATGTCATTAGTACTGTTGGCTTGCCTATCGTTCCGGTACTAGCAGTGATATTCTTCCGGGACGAAATGAATGGAATAAAAGTCATTGCTATGATGTTGGCTGTTTGGGGGTTTGTCTCTTATATCTATCAACATTATATTGATGACCGTATGCCCAAGACTGAAGGTTGTGGCTCTCCCACGCAGGATGTCAGATGGTCATACGTTTAGCAACACTTGGGAGACGCAAGTTTTCTTCTTCATTTGCAATGCAGATTGAAATGAAAGAAGTCTGCAAGACCATTTGTCTTTAGAATAATAACTTGGTTGGACAGAGATAAGTAAGAATCAACTGAAACTTTGTAATTATAAGTTATACTTTCCTAATATATACTTTCTATACTGATAGCGAGCGTAATCCCTCCTTGGAAGTAACTTATGCTTGTTTAAGCTGTAGAGTTTTGGGTGTGCATACTCCAATTAAGAGAACATAATATCAGGATTCAGGTTTGGATTCTGAGAAAAATGGAATAGACATGAGACCATGCAAGCAATTCTGTGCTGCAATGAACACAAGGGTTGTATTGGTCATTGCATCTTCAATAATTTATATGTGGCACTAATCAATCTGATGGTTAGTGGCAAAGATCACCGAGTGAATTGAATGTCAGATGTGTTGTAAGTGTGAACAAATGTGAACATGATGTTGTTATTTTGGCAATCCCACATCTATTAGGAAGTGGGAGTGAGGGGTTGGAAAAGGCTATAAATAAGACCCCTCACATCCCTTTGTTGATATCCCAAAATAAGAGTACATTGTATCCTCACAATTGTACTAATTCTTCTCCTATAAAAAGAGCAGTGCTCCGGAGACGTAGGCATAATTGGCCGAACTCCGTTAACAATTTTAGTGTGTTCTTTCTTTTATTATTCTGCCTTTAATTTCCGCATTTATTTAGTATTCAATATTGGCCGGCTAAGCCGCCTTATCTCTTTGTTGGCCGGCTAAGCCGCCTTATTTCTTTGTTGGCTGGCAAAGCCGCCTTGCTTCATTTGTTGGCCGGCTAAGCCGCCTTTTGTCGGGTGAAGTTGTGAATTAAAACACTGTGCAAGTAAGTCCTGTCTAGGAGGCTGGGTTTTAAGTGAACCATAGTTCCTCCAGTCTTTCCTGGGGATTTATCTTGGAATGATAATTCTGTCTAAGGAGATAGGCTAGGCCATCTTTCCTGGGAATTATCGAATCAGTTCAATTCACTAGTTTGTTGTAGTGGGGAAATTACCCGAGTTTCCCCAACAAGTGGTAGCGGAGCCGAAGGTTCGTCCTTTGGGCTATTTGAAATTGTTGAATACTATCTTTTGATTTTGTAATGGCAGAAGCAGGTTCAAAACAGGCTACATCAAGTACACAGTCAGGAGAGATGGTTTCCACATCCAGATGGTCGAGGATCCCAGTATCTAGTTCGAAGCTTGCTGTGGAGATATTTGACGGTACCGGTCATTTTGGCATGTGGCAGTGTGAGGTCCTTGACTCGCTATTCCAGCAGGGACTTGATGTTGCTATTGAAGAAGAAAAACCTGACGATATCAGTGACAAGGAGTGGGCCGACGTAAACAAGTTGGCATGCGGAACAATTCGATCATGCTTGTCCAGGGAGCAGAAATATGCATTCAAAAATGAAGTTTCTGCACACAAACTGTGGAAGGCATTGGAAGACACTTTCTTGAAGAAGAGTGGTCAGAATAAGCTTCTGATGAAGAAGAGACTGTTCCGGTTCGAGTATCGACCAGGTTCTACGATGAATGAACACATTACTCTGTTTAAAAAGTTAGTAGCAGACCTGTTCAATTTGGATGTTATATTTGAAGACGAAGACTTGGCTTTGATGCTGTTATCTTCTCTTCCCGAAGAGTTCGAGCACTTGGAGACAACATTACTTCATGGGAAGGAGAATGTATCCTTAGAGGCTGTATGTTCGGCTTTGTACAGTCATGAGTTGAGACAGCAGGACAAAATGAAGAGCAAAGCAACTGCAGCAGATGAAGCTTTAGTGGCTAGAGGACGACAGCAATGCCAGTCAAAGGGGAGAAGAGGAAGATCCAAGTCGAGAAGCAGAGTTGCCAAAGATGAATGTGCCTTTTGTCATGAGAAAGGACATTGGAAGAAAGACTGTCCGAAGTTGAAAAAGAAGGGAAAGACTCCACAAGATGCAAATGTTGCAGAACGCAAGAGTGATGCAGAGTCAGAAGTCTCTTTGGTTGGTTCACCCTCAACATCACAAGCAGATGAGTGGATTTTGGATTCTGGTTGCACCTACCATATGTGTCCCATTCGGGAATGGTTCTTTGACTTTGAAGAGCTCAATGGCGGGGTTGTTTTCATGGGCAATGACAATCCATGTAAAACAGTCGGGATAGGTTCAATCAAGCTGAAAAATCATGATGGATCCACCAGAATTTTGAGAGATGTTCGATATGTTCCTGAGTTGAAGAAGAATCTCATTTCTTTGGGGGCCTTAGAATCAAAAGGCCTAGTTGTCACTATCAGAGATGAAATTCTTAAAGCAACATCAGGAGCATTGGTGATGTTAAAAGGCGTGAGGAAGAATAATCTGTATTACTACCAAGGTAGTACAGTAATTGGGGCAGTTGCAGCAGTAACTTCTGGAAGCAAGAAAGATGCAGAGGCAACAAAGCTGTGGCATATGCGTTTGGGACATGCTGGTGAAAAATCCTTGCAGATTCTTGCCAAGCAGGGATTGTTGAAAGGTACGAAGACTTGCAAATTAGAATTTTGTGAGCATTGTGTTTTGGGAAAGCAACGAAGAGTGAAGTTTGGCACTGCTATCCATGATACCATGGGGATTTTGGACTATGTGCATTCAGATGTGTGGGGACCTGCCAAGACTCCATCTCTTGGAGGTAGACACTATTTTATCACTTTTGTTGATGATTTTTTCAGAAGAGTGTGGGTGTTTACAGTGAAGAAGAAGGATGAAGTGCTTGGGATTTTCCTTAAATGGAAAACTCAGGTTGAGAACCAAACAGGAAGAAAAATTAAAGTTCTCCGAACAGACAATGGTGGAGAATATACGAGTGACCCTTTCCTGAAGGTATGCCAAGATTGTGGCATAGTTCGGCACTTCACAGTCAGAAAAACACCACAGCAGAACGGGGTGCCAGAGCGTATGAACAAGACATTGGTGGAGAAAGTTCGTTGTATGTTGTCTAATGCTGGGCTAGGCAGAAATTTTTGGGCTGAGGCTGTGCATATGCTCAACATCTTGTTAATCGGTTGCCACATTCTACTTTAAGTGGCAAGACCCCTTTGGAGGTATGGTCTGGAAAACCTGCTACAGATTATGATTCTTTGCGTGTGTTTGGCTCCACTGCATACTACCATGTAAATGAATCAAACTTAGATCCACGAGCAAAGAAGGCTCTATTTATGGGTCTTAATGCTGGAGTGAAGGGATACCGTCTTTGGTGTCTAGAGGCAAAGAAGACTATTATCAGCAGGGATGTTACCTTTGATGAATCTGCTATGTTGACTAAGGTAAATCCAGAAGAAGCTGGTGGTACTTCACAGCAGGTGGAGTGTGTATCAAAGCAGGTGGAGTTTGAGCCTACTATGGTGATCCCAGCTAAGAGCACCAATGGTGACTCTCTATTGACAGAGGAAGAGTCAGATGAAGAAGAGGTTCCGGCCCAAGAACCTATGCAGCAATTCGAGTCAATTGCCACTAGTAGACCGAGACGAGAAAGGAGAAAACCAGAACGTCTCATTGAAACGGTGGCCTATGCACTTCAGTCGTTGATGATGTTCCTTTCACTTTTTCAGAAGCCATTCGGAGTTCTGAAAGTAGCAGTTGGAAAGAGGCAATGGAGGAGGAGATGAAATCTCTTCAGAAGAACAAGACATGGAAGTTGACACAACTACCGAAGGGAAAGAAGGCAATTGGATGCAAATGGGTATTTGCAAAGAAAGAAGGATTTTCTGACAAGAATGATATTCGCTACAAGGCAAGATTGGTGGCTAAAGGCTACGCTCAGAAGGAGGGAATTGATTATAATGAGGTATTTTCTCCAGTTGTGAAGCATTCCTCCATTAGAATCCTATTGGCCTTGGTAGCACAGTTGAATTTGGAGCTAGCTCAACTTGATGTGAAGACCGCGTTCTTACACGGTGACTTGAAGGAGGAAATCTATATGACTCAGCCCGATGGATACAAAGTTGCTGGTAAAGAGAATTGGGTATGCAAACTAGACAAGTCGTTATACGGATTGAAGCAATCTCCAAGACAGTGGTACAAACGGTTTGACAAGTTTATGTTGGGTCAGAAGTACACAAGGAGCAAATACGACCATTGTGTGTATTTGAGCAGACTTCAAGATGGGTCCTATACCTACCTACTCTTATATGTTGATGATATGCTGATAGCAGCAAAGAGCCAAGATGAAATTGACAAGTTGAAGGCTCAGTTGAGTAGAGAGTTTGAGATGAAGGATTTGGGAGAAGCCAAGAAGATTCTCGGCATGGAGATAAGCAGAGACAGAGAGGGAAGCAAGCTTTGGCTAACACAAAAAGAATATTTGAAGAAAGTACTACAATGTTTTGGGATGAATGAAGACTCAAAACCTGTAGGTACTCCACTTGCTCCTCATTTGAAGCTTAGCAGCCAGTTATCTCCGCAGACAGATGAAGAACGAGAGTACATGGCAAAAGTCCCTTATGCCAATGTAGTCGGAAGCTTGATGTATGCAATGGTGTGTACGAGACCAGATATTTCACAAGCTGTTAGTGTTGTGAGCAGATGCATGATCCTGGCAGAGGTCATTGGCAAGCTGTAAAATGGATTCTTCGGTATATCAAAGATACCGTAGATATTGGCTTAATGTTTGAGCAGGATGAATCACTTAGTCAAGGAGTGGTCGAATATTGTGATTCAGACTATGCAGGAGATTTGGATAAGCGGCGATCAACAACGGGCTATTTGTTCACATTAGCAAAGGCCCCTGTTAGTTGGAAGTCGACTTTACAGTCAACGGTGGCTTTGTCTACAACGGAGGCAGAGTATATGGCTATTACAGAAGCTGTGAAGGAGGCAATTTGGCTTCATGGGTTGCTAAAAGACTTGGGAGTTGGTCAGAAACAACTTGTGGTATATTCTGACAGTCAGAGTGCTATTCATTTAGCAAAGAATCAAGTCTTTCATGCAAGGACGAAGCACATTGATGTTCGCTATCATTTTGTGAGGGAGATTCTCGAAGAAGAAGAGATACTTCTCCAGAAGATTTTGACTACGGAGAATCCTGCAGATATGATGACAAAGGTGGTGACGAAGGCCAAGTTTAAACATTGTTTAGATTTGGTCAATATCCTGCATATTTGAGTTGGCGCCAGATGGCGCGAGTTGGAAGTACTGTTCCTTATTTGGTTGAGAAGATTGGAATTGGTGGGATTACAAATAACACCAAGGTGGAGATTGTTGTAAGTGTGAACAAATGTGAACATGATGTTGTTATTTTGGCAATCCCACATCTATTAGGAAGTGGGAGTGAGGGGTTGGAAAAGGCTATAAATAAGACCCCTCACATCCCTTTGTTGATATCCCAAAAATATTAGAGTACATTGTATCCTCACAATTGTACTAACTCTTCTCCTATAAAAAGAGCAGTGCTCCGGAGACGTAGGCATAATTGGCCGAACTCCGTTAACAATTTTAGTGTGTTCTTTCTTTTATTATTCTGCCTTTAATTTCCGCATTTATTTAGTATTCAATATTGGCCGGCTAAGCCGCCTTATCTCTTTGTTGGCCGGCTAAGCCGCCTTATTTCTTTGTTGGCTGGCAAAGCCGCCTTGCTTCATTTGTTGGCCGGCTAAGCCGCCTTTTGTCGGGTGAAGTTGTGAATTAAAACACTGTGCAAGTAAGTCCTGTCTAGGAGGCTGGGTTTTAAGTGAACCATAGTTCCTCCAGTCTTTCCTGGGGATTTATCTTGGAATGATAATTCTGTCTAAGGAGATAGGCTAGGCCATCTTTCCTGGGAATTATCGAATCTGTGGGGAAATTACCCGAGTTTTCCCAACAAGATGATCTGAGGATATTTGCCTTTATAAAGAGAGCTGAGAAGAACGTGTAATTAATTGGGGAACTTAGATATACAAATTGAGTAATGTTTCTTTCTTTCTTTTTTTCTTCCACTGCAGAAACTGTTTGTTGAAGAAATATGACAACTTTTCATTGCCAATTATGTTAAACGTGTGAGGTCAAAATTGGAGGTGCAGGATTGGTAGTGAACAAGGATGAGCATGCAATGGCTATCTTCTAATGAAAGATTAGCATGTGGAGTAATCATAAAACAGTTCTCAGTATACATTAATGGTACATCTTTTCAAGACAGTTTCCAATATTACTGCTTTTCGGCTATCCAGTGAACTTGCAGAAGCATTCCTCCCGTGAGCTATGTAATTATGAGCGCGACAGCAAGTCTTTCCCGCAAGGCTACATAACATTTCCATTATTGCAGAAAGTAAAAATTTTTCTAAAGCCGAGTTCACCGACATGTCACCTGATGTCTGATGAGAAAAGGTTGACCAGATGGCATGATTCATCTGACCATAAATTTATAGAAAAACATGTTAAATACAGATTGCTTTCAGTTGACAAATTAATGCGCCAGCCATTTCTTTGAGCTTGACTTCAGGTCCACACACAAAGCATATATTTTTCAGTGGCCAGAATTAATCTTTAGTTGGTGGGAATTAGCAAGGGGAAATCTGTCAAACTAGAAGACTCTTGGAAACCAACCACGCCATTGCCAACGCCACTCATGTTCCCTTTCCATGGTCAAATGGAGCGTGCAAGTTATTTGTTGAAAACAAAAAAGTGCTACAAGAAATGATACAACTTTGATGGTCGAATTGCAATGCGATTATGCAAAGTTGTCATCATTTTTAATTGTAATTTATAGAAACTTTTCATCATACACATATCGGCTGTAACAAGCAAAGGCTGCGCGGGTGGATAGCTGAGTTTTTGAAGTCATTCAAAACAGCTGAAGCCAGAGTTTTGACAAGAAACGGCCACAAATGTAAACCCAAAAAACTGGTTCCGTTGACATGAAACAGGATTACAAACACCTGAACAAGGCCTTTTGCCCTGTTGTAACAGCAGAGGCTGGTCATATAAGGCCAGCAAATGCACTCCAATAGGAAACTACCTACACCTTCACAGCCACCCGCATATATAATATGAATCTGAATTTCCCGTGCATGTTCAAAGGAAACTGACACTGAAGTGCACCAACCAAAGACAAAGAAATTGTACTAAAACGACCGGACAAGGAAACTTCCTATGCAATTCGTGCACCTTCCTACATGTTTCCCATGCGTTTCTCTATTTAGGTGCGTGTCGCCGCAAACAACAACAATTTGGTGAGAGTTTCGTTATATGGTAGGTATGTTTCTTTTGGGAAAAGTACTTAATTTCTGTGAAATAAAGTAGGTATGTTTCTTCTCCCATTAATTCATTCATTTTTGGGTTATATTAACACAGACAAAAACTGTAATGAAACCTTTTATATTTGGTTGAAAAGAGTGGGTATTGGTTGCATCATGGAATTAACAAATTTGGAGAAACTTACTTCCACAAGCATTTATTTTTTTTTTTTTTGAACATCCACAAGCATTTTAATTTCAGGAGTCATAATCCGCACTCATAGCAAGGAAAACATATAAACTTGCTCTGATTATTGATGTATCAAATATATAATTATATATCATTGCGGCCAAATATGTGTATGCAACTTGAGCAGTGTAGAAGAAAAGCACTCACGCAAAAGGATCCAAGATTAAAAAAAAAAATTACATTGATTGATTAGCATAAAAAAGAAAAGGAAGGATCCAAGATAGAAAAAGAAAAAATTACATTGATCGATTAGCATAAAAAAGAAAAGAAAGGATGCAAGATGTGAAAACACACAGAACCTGGGAATAAAGGCACACACAAATGTGTTGCCCGTGTCATTGTATTATAGTATCAGTAGCAGTATTACATTAGAACTGTAAGTCTTGTATGATAAGATACAGGGTAGTACGTAGGATGGTTATCATTATCTGTTACAATAGCTATCGTAACTACTTGATAGAATGGCTTATCTCTAACATCCCCCCTCAAACTCAGCCCGGTTTAGAACAGAGGTTGAGTTTGGCTTGTAGTTGCTGGAACTGAGCAGTAGCTAAAGGTTTTGTTAAAATATCTGCTAGTTGGTCATTACTCTTTATAAACTGCACTTGAAGCTGATCCTTTGCAACTTGTTCCCTCACAAAGTGATAATCAATCTCGACATGCTTGGTTCGGGCATTCAGTATTGGATTGCGACTTAAAAATGTTGCCCCTAGATTATCACACCACAGCCGAGGTTTACCTGCTGGAGCTCCAAGTTCACTAAGCAAAGCTTTAATCCACATAAGCTCAGCAACACCGTCTGCCATTGCCTTATATTCAGCCTCGGTAGAGGACCTCGCCACGGTTCGTTGCTTCCTCGAGGCCCAGGCTATTAGATTTCCACCATACGTGATAAAGAACCTTGCAGTTGATCGTCGATCATCCAAACTCCCTGCCCAGTCAGCATCTGTAAAAACCTGGAGCTCCCAATCCGTGGTTCTGCGAAGATAAAGACCAAGTGTGATGGTATGCTTCAAATACCGTAAAATGCGTTTCACCGCCACCATATGCTCCTGAGTTGGGCGCTGCATAAAACGACTAACCTTACTCACCGAAAAGGCAATATCAGGTCGCGTGATGGCAAGATACTGCAGTGATCCAACTAGATGACGATAGGACGTCGGGTCTGCTAGAACTTCACCAACATCTGCTCGCAACACATGCGAAGTTGAAGCTGGAGTGTATACCGGTTTACATGACTCCATTCCTGCCCGCTTCAGCAAGTCCCGGACATATTTCTCCTGAGTCAGAATTATGCCATCCTTAGATTTGTGAACTTCGAGACCAAGGAAGTAAGAAGGTGATCCAAGGTCTCGCAGGGCAAAAGTAGTACCAAGACAACGAAGCAGATTATTAAGAAAGGATGAATTATTTGTTGTCACAATGATATCGTCAATATAGACCAAAAGGTAAGCCTTAATATTGTGTTGTGTGTAGATCAACAGTGAGGGATCAGATTGAGATACCCGAAAACCTTGCGCTAGCAGAAAATCACTTAGGCGAGAATACCAGGCCCGGGGAGCCTGTTTCAATCCGTATAGAGACTTTTGAAGATGGCAAACATGATTTGGCCTCTTTGAGTCAACAAAACCCGGAGGCTGTACCATGTACACTTTCTCCTGCAGAAACCCATTAAGAAACACATTTTTCACGTCCAATTGTTGGACAGGCCAATTCCAAGTCAAGGCCAAAGAAAGAACAATTCTGATTGTTGCGGGTTTGACCACCGGGCTAAAGGTCTCCCCATAGTCGATGCCTGGTTGTTGGTGATACCCCTTGGCTACCAATCGTGCTTTATAACGATCAACACTCCCATCCGGTTTCCTCTTTATCCAGTATACCCAACGACAACCCACTAGATTCATTCCCTTAACATAGGGAACTAATGTCCACGTTTGATTTTGCTGTAAGGCATCCATCTCCTCTTGCATGGTTGTCCGCCATTCCTGCAATTTGTTAGCGTCACAAAAAGTATTGGGCTCGGTGTCAATTGCTGGTCTTGGTGTTTTGGTAATATGGTAATTAGATGGGGAAAACTTGTTTGGTGGACGTCGATTTTGACGCAGAACCATTTGACGTGGTGGAGAGGATGACACATGAGAGGATGGAGGGGAAGCAGTAAGAGAGGGAGACACAGCAGTAGAGGGAAGACTTGGGGGAGCCAACGTCGGACGCGGTGTTGTGGGTGGGCTGGCACTAAAGTCTATAAGATTAGGGATAAGTGGTGCTGGTTGCGATTTTGAAGGAGAAGGACTCGGTGAAGGTGTGTTGAAAACAGGAAGAGATTGAGAAGGACTAGAAGACGTACCTTGCCGTGGGAACAACACCGTTAGAGGCACAGTAGTCCAGGTAGAGGATGAATCCGATTGGGGTTCCACCACCTGTTTATGCGATACAAAAGGAAACACATCCTCATGGAAAGTGACATGTCGTGCAATATAGTACTTTCTCTTATCTAGATCATAACAGCGATAACCTAGATGGGAAGAACTATAACCTAGGAAAACACAGGGAGTGGACCGAAAATCTACTTTGTTTTTGTTAAATGGCCGAAGCAAGGGAAAACACAAACAACCAAAGACTTTGAGGAAGGAATAATCTGGAGTATGTTGAAGTAAGACCTGGTAAGGAGACGAATGGTGTAAAATAGGTGTTGGTAATCGATTTATGAGATATACAGCAGTCTCAAAAGCAAAATGCCAGAATTTGCGTGGAATATTAGCCGCAGCCATTAACGTCAAACCAGTCTCAACAATGTGTCTATGCCTACGTTCAACAGCTCCTTGCTGCTCATGGGTATGAGGGCACATCACACGATGGTGAATTCCATTATTCAAGAAAAATTTGTTTAACTTGCGGTACTCACCACCCCAATCGGTTTGTACTGCTTTGATTTTAAGAGACAACTGATTTTCTACACGCTTTTGAAACAGAAGGAAACAAGGAAACACATCAGATTTATTGATAATGGGAAAGAACCAAAGAAACTTGCTGAAATCATCCAGAAATATGACATAATAACGGTGTCCATCTGATGTGCAAATTACTGCAAGTGAACAGTACGTTGTAGCAACAAGGTCGATTCACAGGGACTGGTTATAACACTGTCCTTAGCACTGTTGATTAAATAAGCTGATAAAATATCGAAATTGTAAAGAATAGTGAATTAGGAGATGATTGAACACGAAAAGTAAACTTAATTCAGAATCAAAGCAAGAAAACAAGCTTAAATATAGAAGATTCTAATGGGAATTAACCTAGGTCGTCCGGGGTTCACTATTGCTTCATAATCTAGTAACTATTCATCCTTGGTTTATCAAATCATCCACCTTGAAGGGCAACTAACCTTTTATAATATAATTTGCTCTCGCAATCTTATATCCTACCCTAACCACATATTACCTGCTCTCGCTAGTGTAACACTGTTTAGGGCGCTGTGAGCTCTATGTTAGGTGCTTATTTCCTCAATTAGCTTATGATTCCTCTCGGATATCAGAAACTAAAGGTTTATTACAGTATTTTCCAATCCCCTCACTTCACCTCTCGGTCCTTCACTCGGGTATCTAGGATAGTGCTAAAGGTTGATCAAGTCTCTAACACTGTGAAGCGCACTGTGAATAAATCAAGGTATAACGAAATGAAAATAACCAATTCCGAATAATCAACTAGATAAATTAACAATAGCTACATCCCTTAGACCTAGATGAAGGGTTTAGCTCATAATAAAAGAAGAAAGAACAACAACAATAATAGAAAACATGATTTCAAACCAACAGTGCTGATAACAGCGTAGCTGACAGCGCTGTTTGACTAGGAATATGAACAAAAGTTGACTTTTCTCATTTGCCACGGGATCTTCACAGCTCTCTTTCTAACATGTATGGAGTTTAATGTGTGTAGGTGTGTATTTTGCTCTCCTCCAACTCCCCCCATCAAATGCCTCTCTTATAGCAGGTTAAAAGCATCTTTGGGCATTAAAATAAGTGTCCACTAGGAATAATCCAGGTGTTACACTCTTTATGCACGTTCAAAAGGAGTGTCCACATGTTTTCCACTGGCTTTTCTGATATGGGTGGAAAGATTCCCTTAAGAGGTGCTGACAGTGTGCTGAAAACCACACTGTGGACCACACTGTGCTCAAGATAATAAAATAAAATTCCACTTTCTCGTCCACCAACATTCCCACTGTCCAGAAATATTCCCCATGTGTCCCTTTTCTGATTTTCCAGACATCTTTATGCCAAGTGCTTCATTATTTTATTGAAAGGGTGTTGAAAGTGCTTGTGGCCCTCTTTTGATGAATAAAATAATGATTCCACATGACTCTTCTGATTATGCTCGTCCATATGGGGTGTTCAGGTCACTTTCCACATGGTTTCTTGACACTTTCCACATGGCTTCTTGACAGGTAGGCTTTAATTAATATATGGAAAGATTAGGCACTGTCTCGGGAGCTGTCAGGGACACTGTTTTGATTCTTCTTTGAACTTGGTGTTTTGTTTTGGAATTTCTTCTCAAAAGCACTGGTTTGCACCTGAAAGCAAACTTAAATTAGTAAAATCAATTTTTGTCATAAACTAGGGTAATTTATTAACAAAATGAAGATATGAATCCTAAATGCAAGGCCAAAACACTCAAACATATTGTAAAGTATGTGTGATTTTGTGTGTATCAAATTCCCCCAGACTTGAATCTTTGCTTGTCCTCAAGCAAAATCTTAAACATTAACTTCAGGGAAATAAATGCAACTGGAAATCTCAATAATCTCTAATGATTTAAACATGAATTATAAATGCTGTCAAGTGAGCTGTCATTCACACTGTCATAAACCCTCCCTTTTTTTTTTTTTAAGAAAAATATCAACTCCTTTCCAAACTTAGATACATGGATGATAAATCATATTCTAAACAGTTACCGTTTGGTCTTTGAAGCTCCTTGTGCCAAAGAATTGAATTTGCAAAACGAAAAGGAAAACAAATACCTAATATGCCAATTCAAGTTCTCAATCTCTACTAATGAACATATAGTATAACCAGAGATCAATAGGTCTTTTTTTTTTTTTTTTTTGAAAGATGAGGTTAGATTGGTTACCAAGAAAAGATAGGCTAGCAAAAATCTGTTCACTTATCTCAAATTCTAACTTCAAGTAATCACATCCTCAAAATAGGCTCAAATCAAAGTGACCTCTTCTTTTTTTTTTTTTTTTAACAGAGCTTACATTGGTCGTGTAAGAGATCAGCTATCAAAGATTGAGAAGGGAGCTCTAATATATATATTTATTTATTTCTCTCTTTATTTCTCTCTTTTTTTTTGTGTGTGCTCCCTTCATTACATTTCAATTCCCTGAATCTCCTCACATGATCAATAAGACTTTTCACTTTTTTTTTTTTTTTTTACCGTCACTCTATTTCCAATGCTTGGTAAGATGCTTTTTACCTAAAGTTAGAATTGAGCAAGCAAACAGATAGGGTTTTTTTTTTTTTTTAGTCTGGGAAAAGCTTGTGTTCAATGAACACAAAGATGGTCATCAAGGGCTGCAAAGGGCTTAAGGTATGATGATGTATGAATCAATTAAATATGACCATCAATTCAAGGTTCAAAAGTGGCTATCAAGGGAAATAAGGATGCAGGTTGGGAAGTGAAATTTAAGTTGTGCAAAAGAAATGCCTACATCATATCTGTGGTTATACTAAGATGTTTAAATTTCGCTTCAAAAGTGAACTTGAATTGGTTCTAAGGTATTGCCCTTTTTTTTCTGGAAAACAATTGGCACTGGTTACCTCATGAACCAAAATGGTTTCTGCATCAAACTTGACCTCTCATCCTGTTCTTAGATAAAAAAGGAGTCAATGGAAAAATTTGAGAAAACAATAGGGTCCATAATAGTTTTAGTGACAGTGTTCTCAACATCATTCATAACCACGCTTGAACCTGAGAAGAGACAATGAGAGTATCCAATGGCAACTAAATATCAAGTGTCGTGGCCTTGATGAAAACAAAATTAAATCATACTACAGATGAAAGCACACTCAAGATGAAATAGAATACACACTCAAGATTAAATAAAAATTTGAAGACTTAAAATTAAATGAAAGCACACTCAGGATGAAATAAAAAACACACTCAAGATTAAATAAAAATCATAGTTAAACCAAAAGGATTAATTCCCCCAGACTTGAATTTGATGGTGTCCTCACCGAAAAAAATCCAACAACAACAATCCACAAAATAATGCACAAAAAATCAGCCCCCAATAAATCATCAAGTTCACAAATGAGGCAAGAAATCATCAAGCAAAATCAGGGAGCAATTTCAACTACCAAAATCAAACAAATCAGCAAAAACTAACATGAAAAATAGTAAATCAAAGCAAGGGTAGGGTTTAGAATGCTTTTCTGATTGCGATTGCCAAGTCTTGTGGATATTCCTGTCCATTCGTCATCTTGCTTATGCATCGCTCCTCCTTTGTCTTTTTTTTTCTTTTCTTTTCTTTTTTGGAAAAACACCACAGTTAATGAAAATAGGAAAAAAAAACAAAATATAACTCACTTACCTCGGGTTGCCTCCCGAAAAGTGCTTCTTTTACGTCTTGTAGCTGGACACGCTATGGGTCACTTTATGTCGAAAGCTGTGACAGGTGTTGTCAACTGCACTGTCATTCCTCCTTTCTTTGGCACCACATGAACTGGACTTACCCATATGCTATCGGAAATAGGGTAAATGATCCCAGCTTCAAGGAGTTTTAGGATTTTCTTTTTCACAACCTCTTTCATGTTTTCATTTAGCCTTCTCTGATGCTCAACGGAGGGTTTGCACCCTTCTTCCAACATAATTAGATGCATGCAAAGGGAAGGGCTAATCCCCTTAATATCATCAACTGTGTATCCAATGGCATGTCGGTGTTTTCTAAGTACATCAAGCAAAGCTTCCTCCTCTGCACATGAAAGGTTAGCACTAATAATAACTGGATAAGTTTCATTAGGCCCAAGAAATGCATACCTTAGCTTTGATGGCAGAGGTTTTAATTCCACTTTGGGAGCTTTTTGCGAATCAACAGTGCACTTGACAGCCTTGTCAACAGTGTCATTGACAGAGTTGTTTTTAGTGAGTAGCTCAAAGATCTTTTCTGAAGGATGAAGCACTGGAGCGTTTGATATCTGTTGAGCTACTGCCCTTACTTCATCATCTTTGTCTTCTGATCCAGCTCCTTTTGCAATGCATATTAGGAGCGAATCAACAGTGTCAGTCATAGCGTCAATATCTTCCACTATTTCCCCCATATCATCTTCCAAAATCTGAACCATGTAGCATGTATTGGATTGGAATTCTGACTTGATGGCCTTCTGAATATTGAAATTAACCTTCTCTTCTCCAATTCGAAATGTAATGCTTCCATCTCTAGCATCAATTATCGCCCCAGCGGTTGCAAGAAAAGGTCTCCCAAGGATGATTGGTGTGCAGTCATTAAGCTCCATGTCTAGAATCACAAAGTCACAAGGGATGTAGAATTTTCCCACCTTCACTGGAACATCTTCTAGCACCCCAACAGGGTACTTAACAGATCTGTCAGCTAGTTGCAAGACCATTCGCGTAGGCTTTATTTCTCCAAATTCAAGCTTTTGGGCTGCAGCTAAAGGCATCAAACTCACACTTGCTCCAAGATCACAGAGAGCTCGGTTGAATGTTTGGGTTCCTATATGACAAGGAATGGATATGCTTCCTGGATCTTCAAGCTTGGATAAGGGTTGTGTCTTTTGTAAAACAGCACTACACTCCGCTGTGAGGGGCACTGTCTTATTATCCACTGTTCGTTTTCTTGTCAAAATGTCTTTTAAGAATTTTGCATATGTGGGCATCTGCTCCAAAACGATAGTGAATGGTATCTCAAGTGATAGTCCCTTCAACATCTCTACGAACTTGTTGTATTGTTCTTCTATCTTGCCCTGTTTGTAAACCTGTGGATATGGCAAAGGTGGCATATATGGCTTTACCATTGTATGTTCAGTCTCCACCTTCTTCTCTGGTTTGGCTGCTGCCTCTGGCTCCTTTGTAGGCTTAGGAATTGGATCTACTAGTTGCTTGCCACTTTTCAAGGTGATTGCTTGACACTGTTCTTTTGGATTTGCTTCAGGTTGCCCAGGCAATCTCCCTTGTACTCCTTGTGGTTGTGCTTGCTGGGCAATTTGTGTTTCCAGCATTCTATTGTGAGCTTTCAGCAAGCTAACATCATCTGCCATCCTTTGTTGGTTCTCCATAATTTGCTTCAACATGCCCATCAATTCGGACTGTCCACCCTGTTGACTGCCCTGTTGTAGACCCTGTTGCGGACCTTGTCTGAGTTGTTGGCCAGAATTCTGATAGGTAACATTGTTGTTGTATCTCCATCCCTGGTTTTGTGGGTAAGAGAATGGTAAGTTCTGGCGGTTGACAAAGTTGACCGCCTCTCTATCAACTTCCGGACAATCATTGTATGCATGAGTGCCATTGCATACTTCACAAGCTTGAACCGTGGCTGTTGCCATTGCTTGAGTGGTCATTTTGGCAACATCCTTCAGCTGCTTTGAGAGTGAGGCTATTTGTGCTTCCAAGGCCGTCATTCTATCAACATGGTGGATACCCTGTTGACTGCGCTGTGGTGGCTCTTCTTCGGCTAGATTCTCCATAAGGGCTTTTGCATCCTCATATGTCCTTCTCTTGAAGTTTCCTCCTGCAATAGTGTTTAAGGTACGCCTGTCCGCCAATGATGCACCATTGTAGAATGTTTGCAACAAGATTGGTGGGTACTGCCAGTGTTCTGGACAGCGTGTGATGAGATCTTGAAATCTTTCCCATGCTTCGACAATGGACTCATCATGCTTTTGCTTGAAAGTAAGGATTTCTCCACGTAGTTCACTCACTTTTGTATCCGGGAAATACTTCTTCAAGAAAGCCGCCTTCAATTGGTCCCAAGTTGAGATGCTACCTGGCGGAAGATTCTTTAGCCACTTCTTTGCTCCATCACGAAGGGAATAGGGGAATAGGTGCAATCTCTTAGCGTCTTCGGTGCAACCATTGAGCTTGAAGGTATCACAAAGGGATAGAAATTCCTCCAAGTGCATGTTTGGATCCTCCAACGCTGTTCCTCCAAAAGAATTTTCCCGAATCATTTGTATCAAGTTGGGCTTAAACTCATAGGAATTTGCTATTTCTGGAAGGACAATAGCATTTCGGTTTCCTCCAGGTCTGTGCGCCAGCAACTCGTTCATGGGAACATCCGGAACTGGTCCAAATAGAGTAATAACATTGTCTTCCCTGTTGTTGACACCGTTGTTTCCTTCAGCCATTTTTGCTTTATTTTCTTCCTTCTTTTGTTGTCTCTTTTTCTTACGATTCTGTTTTGCTGATTTTTCAATCTCCGGGGTGTACACGAGGTGTGGATTTGAGCTCCTAGTTCCTTGCATACACCGTTAGGGACGCTGTTTGCAACACTGTCACAAGAAAAGAGAGCCGTAAAATAACAAAATAAGCTTAAATAATCACAAATACCAAGTAGTATTAATAATTCCAGTCCCCGGCAACGGCGCCAAAAACTTGGTGTGCAAATTACTGCAAGTGAACAGTACGTTGTAGCAACAAGGTCGATTCACAGGGACTGGTTATAACACTGTCCTTAGCACTGTTGATTAAATAAGCTGATAAAATATCGAAATTGTAAAGAATAGTGAATTAGGAGATGATTGAACACGGAAAGTAAACTGAATTCAGAATCAAAGCAAGAAAACAAGCTTAAATATAGAAGATTCAAATGGGAATTAATCTAGGTCGTCCGGGGTTCACTATTGCTTCATAATCTAGTAACTATTCATCCTTGGTTTATCAAATCATCCACCTTGAAGGGCAACTAACCTTTAATAATATAATTTGCTCTCGCAATCTTATATCCTACCCTAACCACATATTACCTGCTCTCGCTAGTGTAACACTGTTTAGGGCGCTGTGAGCTCTATGTTAGGTGCTTATTTCCTCAATTAGCTTATGATTCCTCTCGGATATCAGAAACTAAAGGTTTATTACAGTATTTTCCAATCCCCTCACTTCACCTCTCGGTCCTTCACTCGGGTATCTAGGATAGTGCTAAAGGTTGATCAAGTCTCTAACACTGTGAAGCGCACTGTGAATAAATCAAGGTATAACGAAATGAAAATAACCAATTCCGAATAATCAACTAGATAAATCAACAATAGCTACATCCCTTAGACCTAGATGAAGGGTTTAGCTCATAATAAAAGAAGAAAGAACAACAACAATAATAGAAAACATGATTTCAAACCAACAGTGCTGATAACAGCGTAGCTGACAGCGCTGTTTGACTAGAAATATGAACAAAAGTTGACTTTTCTCATTTGCCACGGGATCTTCACAGCTCTCTTTCTGAAATGTATGGAGTTTAATGTGTGTAGGTGTGTATTTTGCTCTGCTCCAACTCTCCTTCACTCCCCTCCATCAAATGCCTCTCTTATAGCAGGTTAAAAGCATCTTTGGGCATTAAAATAAGTGTCCACTAGGAATAATCCAGGTGTTACACTCTTTATGCACGTTCAAAAGGAGTGTCCACATGTTTTCCACTGGCTTTTCTGATATGGGTGGAAAGATTCCCTTAAAAGGTGCTGACAGTGTGCTGAAGACCACACTGTGGACCACACTGTGCTCAAGATAATAAAATAAAATTCCACTTTCTCGTCCACCAACATTCCCACTGTCCAGAAATATTCCCCATGTGTCCCTTTTCTGATTTTCCAGACATCTTTATGCCAAGTGCTTCATTATTTTATTGAAAGGGTGTTGAAAGTGCTTGTGGCCCTCTTTTGATGAATAAAATAATGATTCCACATGACTCTTCTGATTATGCTCGTCCATATGGGGTGTTCAGGTCACTTTCCACATGGCTTCTTGACACTTTCCACATGGCTTCTTGACAGGTAGGCTTTAATTAATATATGGAAAGATTAGGCACTGTCTCGGGAGCTGTCAGGGACACTGTTTTGATTCTTCTTTGAACTTGGTGTTTTGTTTTGGAATTTCTTCTCAAAAGCACTGATTTGCACCTAAAAGCAAACTTAAATTAGTAAAATCCATTTTTGTCATAAACTAGGGTAATTTATTAACAAAATGAAGATATGAATCCTAAATGCAAGGCCAAAACACTATAATGGACATTGTAAAGTATGTGTAATTTTGTGTGTATCACCATCAACACTAGATGTTGGAAAAGGTCCCCAAACATCACTATAAACTAGCTCTAAAGGACATTTAGAACGCTTATTGCTAGGAGGTAAAAACTGACGGGACTGCTTGCCCAAAGGACAGTGCGGACACGGTGACACACTAGATGAACGAAGAACAGGAAGAGACTGCTTGGAGAGAAGATGCTGCTGAATTCGAGTATGAGGGTGCCCCAATCGTCTGTGCCAAACCAACGGCGTGACCCGAACAACAAGGTAAGACTGAAGATGTTGACGACCAGAAGGAGGGGGCATTCGATACAGACCATCAATGCTCGGGCCTGTGAGTAGTGTGGTCTTGGTATCCTGATCCTTAATACAAAAATAACTTGGGTGAAATTCAAAGAACACATGATTATCCTGAGTGAACTTTTGTACCGAAAGAAGTGATTTTGTAAGATCTGGAACATGAAGAATATCTAATAAATGCAAAGGTTTGGAACAACTAGACAAGGTTTGAGAGCCAATACACGCAATTGACAATTGAGCACCATTACCTACTTGCAAGGAATCAGGACCTTGATAATCATCATAGTTATGAAACTGATGGAAGTCAGGAGAAGCATGATGACTTGCTCCTGTGTCTGGGTACCAAGAAGAAGAAGAACCAGCATAAGAAGGTGATGAAGACACATGTGGCGTAGGTGTTGCCAAGTGAGCAGTAGGTGCAACGGAAGCATGCCTGTGGTAACAGTGAGTTGCAGTATGTCTATACTTTCCACAGATCTGACACCGTGGACATGGTACATCAGAATTCCAAGAGGACCCAGCATCATAGCCACCTCGTTCACGTCCCCAGTTCTTGCCTCCTCGTCCTCGATTACCACCTCGACCACGGTTGCCACGCCCTTGTGAAGGGAATTGAGCGCGTTGTGCAACATGTGCTGTTGGTGCCGGCGTGGCCAACAAAGCCGCAGGCGCAGAAGAAGGGACATGAGACTCAAGATTCAACGACTTAACAGGATCATCGTATATGAATTCATGACTCATCAAAAGACTCTGCAACTCAGAAAACTTAACTGGTTCGACACGAGTTTGCAACGAGGCTGTGAGTGGCTTGAACTCAGCTTTCAATCCCCGAAAAATGTAAACATTAAACTCATTGGCTGTTAAAGGCTTACCAGATGCAGCCATCTCATCTGCAAGTCTCTTACCTCGCTGCAGAAAACAAGACACGGACTCCTCGGGCTGTTGTTCCAGTCTTTGCAGGGCCATATGGATGGCCATAACACGGGTGTTATTTGGGGCAGCCAGAGTCTCCTCCAATGCTTCCCAGGCTTCACGGGAAGTCTTTTTATTCACCACAGTTGAGAAGACACCTTCAGTTACAGAGGACAGAATACCACTCAGAATAAGACAATCTTGTTGCACCCAGTGTTGGAAATCTGGGTTGGGTTCAAACTGTCCTTCACCTACAGCAGAGAGTCTCATGGACGCCGGCCATGGGATTGAACCATCGATAAAGCCCATAACACCTTGACCAATCAAGAAGGGCTCCATTTGAGCACGCCAAAACACATAGTTAGTTTCAGTCAATTTAATAGAGATGTGATGATGAACCTGTGACAGTGGATGCGTGGCTGGATCAAGAACCGCCACCTTCGGAACCACTATAGTAGAGGATTTTGAAGACTCAACACTCTCAGCTATTTTACTCGCACTCTCAACAATTTTGGGATCTGTCGCCATTAGGGCTTGTGTGCTCCGCTACCATGTGAAAACACACAGAACCTGGGAATAAAGGCACACACAAATGTGTTGCCCGTGTCATTGTATTATAGTATCAGTAGCAGTATTACATTAGAACTGTAAGTCTTGTATGATAAGATACAGGGTAGTACGTAGGAAGGTTATCATTATCTGTTACAATAGCTATCGTAACTACTTGATAGAATGGCTTATCTCTAACACAAGATAATAATATCACTACAGAACCGAGTACCATAACATCCCCAAACAAGCTCATTTAAGAGGCTAAGCAAAATAAATTAATGGTGGAGAGAAGAATTAAGACGACCCAACTTAAAAACAATCCCCCAGCGGCCACGTACCTATTAAACTGCACAATATTTATTGAGTTGATAACTAATTAATGTTAGATCTTTTATATTACGGTCGAGGTGATTATCAGAAGGACGAGAAGATTTTTGAGCATAAGTCTACTAGAAATTAGAGAGGCATATGAGTAAACGCAAGGAGTAAATAAGTATGCATAACCAATGGATGGAATATCCAAAAAAAATCTGTTGTTAGGAAATTAATTGCAAAACACAAATTAACTCGATCAAGAAATTTTTTTCAACCACCTAACATGGTTTCCTATATGCTATACAATCACTCTCCCTTTTTCTTCTTCTTCTTCTATCAAAGAGTATTGAATGGAACTTAACATCCCAGTTTCACATGGGCATATGATTTAATCAACGATAGTATGGGGATGTTGTTGCTTGGACTCGATGCTTCCTCTTTTGAAGGAACCGTTGTAATGATCTCTTCATAGAAAGGCCAGTGATTGGGCTGCTGCTCAATTGAGGCGGCGGCGGCAAGGTAGGTGATGCAGGCTCTGATGATTTCCGGCCAGTTGGTGTGGGTGTTCTCAGTTTATCCTCTATTTCTCGGCTAGCAAGTAATAGGATGGCTCTTGCCTGAAAACATAGAAGGAAGGTTTGGTAACTAATTAGTTGATGATGGTAATTAATTAGAAAAACAACATACACGTGGAATGCAAAAATGGATGGAATAATATTAATATCACACCGACAGTTTTGAAACGATAGAATGGAACTAGTTTACCGCCGGTGACATATATGGTCCTAGTCAAAAGCTAGTGATATTAAATTAAGCATGTTAATATTATGCACTAATTCGTGGTCAACACCGTGTACGTCACCTCCTTAACCCCTAATTCCTAAAGTTTCGAAGAAAGTAGGATTTTTCAAATATTTCCTAACAGACCGAAAGCACATGTTCCTCATGGGGTCCCTCTGGATTATTATTTGTTGGGTCTTGTACTTTGATTACTGCACCAACTCTTTGACTCACCAACCAGGGAACAGGAAAGCATGGGTTCAAACTAAACTGAAAAATTAAGTTGTCTAATTCTAAGCAAATTAATTTGAATCGTAGTACATGAGTTTGTTTGACGACCCAGAGCTGTTGTTAAATGAATATACGTCTAAGTCCAGTAAAAGAGAAAAAACATGCAAAAGAAGGGGAAAAGAACAAAGAGGAGAATGGAACATTTTTACATACTTGGAGTTCAGTGACATCGGCAACGCAAACCTCCCCGTTGTAGAAAATAGTGAGTTGCTGGTGACGGGGTTCTGGGCTTTCGCTTTCCCTGGATTCCTCCTCCCTCTTGGACCTGATCATCCATCAATCAAAAAAGAAACAAAAGATCAGAAAAAAGAGACTATTTTATTCATACTCTTCATTGCATATAGCATAAAGAAGAATATATATACAGGTAGCATTGATTGATTCATCACATACCAACATACATATATAACCAAGAGAAATAGAAAAGCTTACATGGTTGGCTGCAGGAGGTTTTGGTCGTCATCAGGAGCAGGGAAAAGGCGGAGTTCAAGATTGCAGTTGTTGTTCCTCATCTTCAAGGACTAAACTTTAGGGCTTTGGATTGCGCAGAGATTGATTAAGTATATGTGATGAAATGAATGAGATTAACTGAAGGGAAGAGAAGAGAAGCAAAGAGAAAACTGGTAATTAATGAGAGGAAAAGTTTTGAAGAAGGGTAGGGGATATATATGCAAAAAGGGGTTATAAGGGAAATGGCTGTTATGTGGTGGCCCGTGGGCCGTGGCCACTTGAGTTGACGGGTAAGCATTTTTGACAACTATTAAACACGTAACGCACATAAACCAGACACAAAAATATCGGTTGGGGTTTTGGGGGGAATGTTGATCTTTTATATTTTGCACGTGGAAAACACGGCTTTCCTTTAATTTTTCTTTATTCTTTTGTTCTTCTACCAAATCTTCACGTCTTAATTATTCACCAGAAAAAGAAAAGGAAAAAAAAAAGAAGAAAAGAATGGCTGTTTTCTCCTTTTCCTTTCGCCCCCCTTTTTTTTTTCTTGGCAATTTGGCTCCACTTTGCATATTCTATTTACACGTGGCGCAGTCGACATGAAACTCATTTTCCCCCTCGTTTATTACATTTAATGGGTGTTATCTAATTACATGGCCCTAAAATCATGATGGTTTTGGCCTTTGGGTACTCTTTTGATTGTGCGTTAGTCTTTTCAATCTTGTGGCACAGCTGCTCCTAACGTTCGTTCCCTTTGGCGTTCATGAATTTGGTCATTGCACGTGAAAAATTTTCCCGTAAAGAAAAAAGATAATTGTGTGCACCTGCCACTAATCCAATCCTTCATCACTAAAAAAAGAATTGAATCATTATAGCTATTCTTGAAGCAAAGCGCCATGATAAAAACATTTTAACCGATTGGTTTTTATGAATATATATTCGAAGTTTTGGTTTTATGTATATGGGTAGAGTGAAATTAACCACCAATAAGATCCTGGTATTTAGTATTAGTTAAAATTGTTGGATAAAACATACAGCTTTTATATTAGATCCAAGATGTATAAAGCTTACCTTTTCCTTTTCTAGAGAAGCAACATAAATCTCAAGTACTTAGATGTGGTCTTAGAAACGATATTACATTGCTCTTATCAGTATATTGTAGCCAAAATAGTGACAGTGGCTAGTATATAATAATTTCAAAACAATAAATAAGTTGCCGATTATTAAAATGTCGATGGATGTAGCAGTAATTGAGAAGGGCAAAAACAAGAGGAACAATCGGTTCTTTCTGTTACTTTAAAAGAAATCATAATTGGTAATCAAACCATAGAACACAGTACGTACACACAGAAATTAAAATGATTAAAGTATAATCTAAAACTTTTGTTTTCCAAATCCTGTCACAAATTCATCCCATTTTTTTAATATGCTTAATAGCGGTCCAAATTAATTGAGCTCTCCGCTGCAAATTGTCATCGCGTATATAGAATGAATCATAATCTTAATTTTAAAAACTAAATATATAGTTAATATTCTCTTTTTATAGTTTTTTATGTTGTTGTTCTATACATTGTTTTATTGTTTGATCTGGATATTCTTGACTTCTAGACTAAATACAGTTATAGACTGTATTTAGTAACTGGATCGAGGAACTTTTTTTAAATTAAAAAGTGAATAGTCAGAAGAAGTAGCCAATTTTTTTTAGTGATGAGTAGTAGAATCTATGGGGTAGCCCGCAGCCCACATTATTTGCACCCTTGCACCCTAAGGAATAAGAGAGTAACAATTTTGACGCATCAAGAAAAAACGACAATCATGGTACGTAGTGATGCAGCATCATTAAAAAAATATGAGTGACCCATATGAAAACACGTTGTTTGGCAGGCGCGGCCCAACACAACTAATAGTTTGCTTTACAGTTCATTAGGTTGGCCATTTTAATGAACACATGCCCCATATATATATTCTGCATATGGCAAGCAACCTAGTATAAGATATATGGATTGTAGGGCTGCATCACCATAATATTAGCTGGGACATGGTTGCTCTCCCTCTTCTGGGTGGCGCCTGGACTCACATTATATGGTACACGGTGCTACTACTTTATCATGAAAAACCTGGCCTCCTCACTTTCATGGAAATTTCTGCCATTTTTCTCATGCATCAACTCAAACGACCTACTAGCCAACTTCCAGTGTGTACACAGTTGAGGAAAAAATAAACACCGCCAGGACAAAATAAATATATACACGCACCAATTGGTGTGCGGTGTGTACAAATCAATTAGTAGATTCCACCGCGCTCCTCTTTACTGCTGCTGATAGGCAGTTGTGAGCAATTTGGCTCGGTAGCTTGTTTCTTGTATGTTAATTAGTGGGCCCGCTCTACTTGGCAACAGGTTTGTGTCATTGTTTTGATGAAAAAATATATATGGCTTTTCGTGAAAAACAACAAACTATATAAAAAAAATATTAAAAAAACTATAAAATTAAGTAATTTCAGGTTCCCGAGTTAGATTTGGATTAATTATGGAAATTTTTTAAATACCGGATGAAAAAAAAACAACTATCATTATATTTTAAGCAAAAATTTATCAGCATATATATATATCTCTCCGTTTTAAAACAAATTGCTGCTTTAGAAATTTTTAGTACATACTCCTAAGACTACTAAAATCCACAATTCTTTTTTTAAAAAAAATAAATCTCTACTACTTTTAGGAATCACAAATCTCTGAAATTTCGGTGATGCCGACAAATCCAAACCAAAAAGTTAGTACTATTATACGTCACCTAATGCGTGTTAATTATGTGATTTGGATTACACATCTCTTATTCAAATCAAGCTTTACTGGCCGAGATTTCGCCACCAACAATGAAAATCTGAAATCAATCGAATTGGATGGCGATCACGGACAAATCACATGGCTGAAAATGGCTGGTCTGATCTGATTATCTTCCGAGTGGGGCTCACCGATCGAGGTTCGAAAACGATGCACACGTATGCATAACTTCTGTTCTGCCAATCCTCGGCTCATCATCACCGTCGGCTCCAAACATTCCATTTTAAACGTTTTGGTTGGATCATCATGTCAACTTTCACATTCTAAACTACCATAAAATTTTAAGGATAAATTTTGGTTTTAGTGAATTTACTCTAAATCATATAAACTTTCAAAAATTTCCTTATTCGCTAATAAATTTAATATTAGAAAATTAGAACTATATAAAAATACCAGCATTAATAAATTTTTAATAATAAAATGTACTACTTCAAAAAATATACTACCTAGAATTGTCATAGTCTCATAGATGAGAACAGAAGACAGCAATAAAAAATTAAGGATCAATAAAATGTTTTAAAACGTTGCGACCCAGGTTTCTTAAATTTAGTTATTATTAGTACAATACACGTGTATCACACCTAAGTCAGTAGTTCATCCACTGTATCAATGTTTATTTTTCTGCACAGATTTGAAAATAAAATCTAATAAATTATTGTAAAAATGCAATAGAAATTTTGAATTTGAAAAAAAAATGAGGAAATAATAAAAACCACCACTACAAGAAAAAATAAAGAGATACAAATCAAGAGGAGACTGAAACTAGGGGAACTTGAATGACTTTTCCTGCATAAATAAGAAAATATTTAGTTAGATATAAAAAAAACATAGGAAAAAAAAGAAAATGATTGTGAAAATCCAATCAAAATAGTCACTTGTTCAAGTGTAGGAAAACATACAAATCACAGCTAGATTTTGGGAGACTGAATCAAAGAAAAATTATATTAATAAGAGGAAAGTGCATTTAAACTTTCACATTTTTTTTTAGCATATAGAGTAGTAAAAGCCAGGTAAAAATTTTGATTTTTACCGGGACTGTAAAAGTCTTTTTACAGTGATTTACTGAATGAATTAATCTTGGGTAATTAATTCAAGGTAAATCGAGCGTCGTTTTTCGTAACCGAGGGTTTTTCCGCGCTTGAGATTTTTCCGTGGATTTTATGGACCTAAGTCGGTATTTTTCGGGTCCCGGATCTTCGGAAAAAATCACACCGGGAAAATAACTTAGTGGGTGTATCAGTTATTTTCTGGTCCGATTTGGACACGGCCCTGCATAGTGGAGCCGCCTCTTACCTGTGCTGCCCGTGACGCCCTGTGTAGCCTGTGATTTTCCTTTTCTCTTTCCCGTGACTTCTGCCTACCTCTGCATCATTCCTTCTCTTCTGCCAACTTCTCCCTGCAAAAAAAAAAAAAATCTACTGCAACTACCCAAGAAAACCAGAAAAAAAAATAAACAAAACGCTAAACAAGCAACACCACACACCACTGTGACCAAGCCACCGCCGCCACCACCATCTTTTTCTCCACCAAACCACCACCCCACACCGACACCACCAGTTCCTCCCCTCCCTCTCCTCCTTTCTTCTTCTCCTTTTCTTCCTCCTCCTCCACCCCCTTCCACGTCACGCCACCGCCAAGCAACACCGGGTCGAGACGAACCTGCAGACGGCCACGACCCACCTGCAGCCTCGCGCCCGTTGCCTTTGCCGTGCAGCATCGCCTTCGAACTCCTCGCCTTAGTCGCCGTCGAGGCAAGCCGCCCTCCGTTCCTCCCTCGTGCTCCCCGCCACCGAACCCAGTCGCGCCGACGTCCAAGACGAGACGACTCGACAAGCGAGTTCACCCCGTTGCCACGCACCTCCACCTCCATCACGACTACCGCCTCGCCTTTCCCCGTCGCGCCTCCGATTCCGCGTCACCTGCCTCGTCCCATGCCGCCACCGCCGAGCTCGCCTGACGCCTAGGTGAGCAAAGGTTGAAGACGACCAGTTTTGGGAGGGTCGACCCGGCTGCACCACGGGTCAGGCTGGTGGGTTAGGTCAGGATCTGGGCCAGGGCCGAGATGGGCTTGCACATGGGCCTGACCAAGCTCCTGGGCTGACCTATGGATTTGGTTTGTGGGCTGACCCATTTGGTAAAAAGAAAAATAATAACAAAAAAATAAATAGATACATAATCTGGAATATAAATATTATGGGAAAATATATATAGTGAATTATATATTTCTGGAATTAGACAAATAATTTGACCAGATATAATTATAGCCTTTGAAAAAAAAATACTATAGAGTAAATGATGCTTTTTATTATATACTATGAAAATATTTCGGAAAGTATATACATACGTTAACATAAATAATTTTGGGAAATAATTTTTAGAGAAAAATATATGTACGACTAATTTCTATAAATGTTTTGAAATTAAATATGGTATTTTATATTCTGAAACTATATTACCAAGTATAAATAATAATATCTTTTGGAAAAATATATATATATGATTATTTGTTTTACGAAATTATCTTATTGTAACTATCTCCTTTTGGATAAGAATATACGCTATAGTAAATAGTTATTTTCATGGAAATATTTTGGAAAGGGTATTGTCAAGGTATTAAATACCAAAGTAATATTCGGATATACGTACGATATATTATTTTCGGAAAAAGGTTAAATTATGGTTAAAGATGATAATAAAGGATATGAATCGGGATGGGTTTATTTCGCAGTATTGGCATCATAGCATACCGATTATGTGCATTTATGTGTATATATTGTTTTGTTGTATAGGTTCGGATATCGGGCAGTTTCCCGAGGAGCCGGCTTGGGACCGGTCATAGTCTCCGGAGTTGAGTAATCGGCCAAGGTGAGGATGGATTTCCTTTAATATGTGCCTGTATTACTCGGTTATTGTGTTTGATGTTTATTGCACTGTTGGTTGTTGCATTTGTTGTGATTGTTGTCAGGATGTTTATCCCAGTATTTTGATTTGGTTTTTGGGATGTTTATCCCCGTGCGTCGGGTTTTGGATATTTATTTTTCGTGTCTTTGGCCATAAGAATAATGGAATAAATAATAAATTGTGATAAGGATGTCGATCCTTGATTTTGGATGGGGATGTCTATCCCGGTATTTTGGTTAGGGATGTTGATCCCTGTGATTTGATTTTGATGATCGTAATATAATTGTCACGTGGTAAGTAGTGGTACGACTCGATGGTTTAATACTTTTTTTTGGTGGCCATGACCTGGGTTATGTCACGCCCCCGCCTAAGCATGACCGGCCAAGCACCATGCGCACCTACATCGTTCCACATGGCACCCCAAGGCCTATACTCATTCTCACAGAAGCTAGTTGCCTTTACTAGCGGGATACTAACCAAGTATAACGCGCAGCGTGAACGGAAGCAAAATCAACATAGCAAAGGCAACAAAAGATACTAATTGTATAAAACTCATTTATTAAGCCATATCCACTAATGTTATAAAATTCTTGCTACAAGGGCATTAATTCTTAATTCAAGACATAACCTCTTTAGTGTTTTAACACAATTAAACAATAAAGGAAACCGACTTGGCTATACCCATCGACCTACTACCCGTACACTCATTCTCGCACCTGCAAGGCAAGGGGGAAAATATGGGGGGGTGAGTATAAAACTTAGCAAGTAAACAGGCAATGCAAGAAAGCAACTACAACTGCACACAGAGCTCGGCATGAGCAACACACAGTCATGCAGCACACAATAATGCACAACACCGGGCACTCACGCCACGGAACAATCCATTGTGTCCCCGACACGTACTGGTCTCACTCCCCCCCCGACCAGCTAGGGTATGATGTGCCCCAAGGCAGCCTATGTAGTTTGGTAGCATATACAGGTGTTACTCCTTAGCCCACAGCCCCACGTACGAGGCATACAGAATATCATATAGCCCACAGCCCCACGTACGAGGCATACAGTTCATCTAGCTACCACAACTCACATAGCTCCCGGCGGACATCGTGTCACACTTGTAATAGCCAAGCGGAACTAACTCCGCAAGGTCAGTGCCATCGCTCTCACTGACTAAAGGCCTGTACAAGGCACCCAGTGCCATCATCTTGTGGCGCACAAGTTTACTACAAGTGCCCACCATCTCATGGTACGTGCAAGCCTCGCAAGCACTACCCGTGCAACCCGTGCACCTCAACCAACTGGCCAGTGGTACCACAATCACAAGTACAATAACAACAAGGCAATCACATGCCAATCATTAGCACAACAAGTGCAATGCAACCAAGCCAACAAAGGCAGCAAGTATGCCACAAGCATACAACACCATCATCATGCACCCACAACTCACAATGCATCGCAATTATGCACAATTGACCAACAAAAGCCGATTAGCCATGATTAGGCCTCAATAGATAATTAAAAAACAATAGCCAGCACTGTCACCAAGTAAATCACACACATAATGACACACAATCAGCATGCATAATGTGTAAGTTTCCCTAGAGCTATTATGACACTCATAACAAGCACAATATGCAGCGGAAACAAGGAAACTTAACCAAGAACCAAGTGATGCATCATAAACCGTATAATAAAGATTTCGTACCTGGAAGATTAGGATCTTTCACCTAATAGCTGGGTAGAATCAGTGAGAGCTTGATAACAGCCTAGCTCCTCTACGGTATCCACACGAACCGTAATTGGCTTGAAATCGTCCTACGAATCAAACCTCGAGCACTCCCGGACTGGGTACTAGCATCAGTAAACCGGAAGCATGTATGGTTGTGGTGTTTTTTGGTGTTCATCCTTCTTTCACAAAGAAGAAGAAAACCAAGGGGAGAGTGTTTTTCTCTGAATGTGCAGGAGCAGAACGTGAGAGGGAGAGGAAGAGATCAGATCATTAAGCCTCCTTTCACTCACACAAAGCATAAGGCCAAAAGAGATAATGGTGGCCAACATGTTGGCCCCTCTCCCACCTTAATCATGTCACAACATGATAATGTCTGCACCAAACATAAACAACACATCACACCACTAATGT